>SNQJ01S0024790.1:2913-17691 GCA_010110895.2 Picea sitchensis | reverse complement strand
CTTTTGGTTGTGAATCATTTGTCCATATTGATAAAGAAAATAGAACAAAGCTTGAGGCAAAATCCAAGAAGTGTACCTTTATTGGATACAATGTTAATTATTTTGGTTATCGCTTATGGGATTATGAAAATAACAAAATCATTAGGAGTAGAGATGTAATATTCAATGAGAAGGTCATGTACAAATATCAGTTGCAGGGAAAGAAACAGGAAAAAGAAAAACTAGAATACATAGTGCTTGATGAGATCATTGAAAAAGAAATTCCAAAGGAACCAGAAAATCAAAATGTACAACAAAAGGAGAAGCATGTACCTCAAACTCCTTCAAGTGTTGTTAGAATATCTACCAGATTAAGTAGACCATCTGAACGATACTCTCCTTCATTGTATTATTTATTATTGACTGATTCTGGTGAACGAGAATGCTATGAAGAGGCAATGTAGGTAGACACCAAAAAGAAGTGGGAGAAAGGAATGAAAGAGGAAATGGATTCCCTAGTAAATAACCAGACTTGGGATTTGGTTCAGTTTCCTGCAGGAAAAAGAGCATTACATAATAAATGGGTTTACAAGTTGAAGGAAGAATATGGAGGAAAAAATATGTACAAGGCTAGACTTGTTGTAAAGGGGTTTGCACAAAAGAAAGGTATATATTTTGATGAAATATTTTCTCCTGTTATTAAATTGACTTCAATTAGGACTATTGTAAGTCTTGTGGTAGTAGAATATTTTCATCTTGAACAGTTAGATGTAAAAACAATTTTTCTCCATGGGGATTTGGAGGAAGAGAGTTATATGTAGCAGCCACAGGGGTATGAGGTCAAATGGAAGGAGAATTCAGTATGCAGGTTGAAAAATATCTTATATGGCCTAAATAAAGCTCCAAGGAAGTGGTATTTGAAGTTTGACAGGTTTATGATAGAACAAGGTTATAGTAGATGTCATTATGATCACCGTGTTTATTTTAGAAGGCTAGAAAATGGAAGCTATATTATCTTGCTATTGTATGTAGATGATATGCTTGTTGTATGGTCTAATATGTAGGATACAAATGTGATTAAGAATAAATTACCTAATTCATTTGTGATGAAGGATTTGCATGCTGCAAAGAAAATCCTTGGTTTGAGAATAACAAGAGACAAGAGAAGTTTCAAATTGACATTGTCTCAAGGTGAGTACATAGAGAAGGTGTTGGAGAGGTTTAGAATGCAGAATGAAAAACCAATTAGTACACCTTTGGAAAGCCATTTCAAATTAACTAAGGAAATGTGTCCCAAGAAACAGGAGGAGATAAAATACATGTCCAAGTTCCCTTATTCATCAATAGTTGGCAGCTTGATGTATGCGATGGTTTTCACAAGACCAGATATTGCACATGCAGTGGGAGTTGTGAGAAGGTATATGAAAAATCCAGGTAAAGAACATTGGGAGGTAATAAAGTGGATTCTCGTGTATTTCAAAGGTACTTCTACTCATGCATTATGTTTTGGAAGGGTCAAACACTATTCTACAGGGATATGTTGATTCAGATATGGCAGGTGATAAAGATAGAAAGAGGAGAACCAAAAGGTATGTTTTTATTGTAGGGTGAACAACAATAATTTGGATTTTGAAACTTCAAAAGGTTGTTTCACTTTCAACAACAGAGGCAGAGTATGTTGCTTTTACAGAGGCTAGTAAAGAGATGATTGGGTTACAGAGGTTTATGGAGGAATTGGGAAAGAAGTAGGATAATAGTAGGTTGTGTTGTGACAATCATAGTGCCATTCATCTCACAAATAACTCAACCTTCCATTAGAATACTAAGCATATACATATCATGTACCATTTCATATGATCCGTCTTGGAAGAGGGATATTTGAAGTTGGAAAAGATACACAGTAGCCAGAATCCTGCAGACATGTTAACAAAGGGAGTAACCAAGGAGAAAATGAGTTCCTTCTCAGTTTCATTTGTTTTCAAGAATGAATATGAATATGAGAAATTTTCCAGGTCCAAGAAGGATCATAGTCCAACATATACAACAATGGTGGAGTTTTTGAGATAAGTCTCCAAGTGGGAGATTGTTGGTTGTGGAGCCTAATTATCTTCCTATTTCATAGGTCTTTGCTTTTAGCCATGTTTATACCCCATGAATACTTTACACCCCAGAATGATGTACAATCCTCCACATGGGGGAGTGCAAAGGGGGTTTACCCCCTCTATGGGGTCCGGGGGCAAGTGGGCCCTCGAAGGAAAAATTGCCTTGAAAATGTATATTGTAATTTCATTGTAAATATGGACCATTCATCACAAATTTGATGGTAGAAGTTATGTTAGGTTTTTTTTTCCTAGATGGAAACCCTCTTTTATGAGGGAAATGTATTGCGACTATGTATCGTGGCGAATATTGTATTCTGAGATAGGATACTGTGAGAGAAAGAAGATGAAGTTGCAGTGGGTTTGTTGTAGGTTGTATCCCTTCATTTGCAGGATAATAATAAAGGAAGGACCTAACAATTTCTCTTGTGGATGTATCCGACACCGGGTGAACCACATATATTTGTGTCTCTATTGTATTGTGTATCTTCTGTGTTTTATTTCTGCATTTGTTTTATTTTATTTCTCCACGATCCTGTTTTCTAACAACTGGTATTAGAGCGAAAGGTAACTCACAGGAAAAGAGGTTCCTGGTTCGTGGGAGAAATGGTATAATATGGAAATTTTAGGGTCGAGAGATGTGAGGGGTGAGGGGTGTGAGGGGTGTGATCACAAAGATGATCTCATAGTTGTATTCTACAAGATGAAACAATTACACTAATTTCCTCATAGGGACAATGTGATGGTTGATCCCTGTTAGGATGCAATCATCTTGAGTTGAGTCCTACTTGAACATTGACTTAGGGGAAACTAACCATTTTAGAAGCAACCAAGGAAGGAGAATAATCAAAGGGTGAGATAGAGGAAAATGGGGTTGTTTAATGGGATCTTGAACAACTATGAGGGTGTAAATGAGGAAGATGATGGAGGGTTGAGCATTATTGTAGTAGAAGACAACCAAGGTTAAAAGTTGAATGCCGAAGATATACCCACAAAGGCTCCATTTGGGATAGGATTTCATTTAAATTAGGTTGTCTTAGGTTACAATCAACACTCTAAGGATAAAGGAAATCCTTGACCTGAGTGGATCTTGAGCAATCAGTGGGGGTGGGAGGAAATGAAGAATACAAAGAAGGTTCAAACACTAATGTAATACAAAATAATTGACATTAAAAACATGAGGGAAAATTTTACCCCTAAAGGCCTCATTTTGGATGGGGCTTCATTAAACAAAAGTTATCTCAGGCTATCATTATGAAGTTGAGAACAAAGATAATTCCTTCTTGAGCATTCGAAGGATAGGGTTGAAGAAGTTGATTTTGTTTGTAGGGTCAGTCTCTGTCATGTGAGAATCATGTGGCTCATGGTGGTTCCCTTCCTCGATCAAAAGTTAAAAAAAAAAATTATAATGGAAAGAGAGAAAGAAGGAACTACAAATAAAAGAGAGAAAGAAGGAACTACAAGAATAATTGATATTGGAGAAATAGAGTATTAGAAAATGGAACATTTACCAATTTGGATGACATTTTTGGTCTAGGTGGGATCTTGATCTGTTGTTGTCGACGTTGTCTATTGCGTTGTAGCTCCTTGGTGGGGTCATTGTGTCTCTTGTCGCTCTTGGTCCAGGGGTCTTCACAGGTTTGTTGTCGAGGGTTTGCAGGGTCGATCTCTATCACCGTGGGTTTGTTATAACATATTTGTTATATATGTTATAACATATAGAAAAAATATGTTATATAACATATATGTTACATATGTTATAACATATATAACTTATATGTGTAAAATATATGTTATATATGTTATAACATATATAATATATATGTTACACATATAAGTTATATATGTTATAACACATATAGTATATATGTTACACATATAAGTTATATATGTTATAACATATATATAAAAATATATGCACAATTTGTCATCCTCATGTAACTCATGTCAATTGTCTAAGTGAAAAAAAAAAATTAATTGATTATTGTTGAGGTGTCATGCACATGGCATACATGTGATTCTTGGGTCTATCCTTCACCCATCCACTTGGTCATTATTTTGAGGTTAAAATACATGCCCTAGGAAACCATTATGATTGGTAAAGCTTAATGGTAATTTTCAATCATTTTATAGTCAATTAATGCTACCATCGACTTAATCCTTGGTCATACAACTACGCATCGACCAGACTTCATCAATATATGCTCATTAAAAATTAATAGAACATTTTAGATTTTCTATCGACGTGCTTCATAAATCCATTGATGCCTTCAATTGTCCATCAAGTATGTGCTCTTTTAGTTGATTCTTCTCAAATGAATAAATTTGTTAATTTATTCTCCGGTCAGTTCTTGCCTAGTCAATTTTTCTCAATCGACCTACTATTTACTCAAACTCTAATCTAGCCAACTCTTTGAACTCTTAGATAATAATTTACCCTAGTAATTGTTCACTTTTCCTATTCAACTTCCTTCAATATTAGGATCCATTTTTGGATAATTGATATATTAAAATGAGAGTGTGGCACCTCCTCTTTTGGTTTTTGGCTCCCACAAAAGTTTAGACAAATTTTAGAGATTAATTATTAATCATATCTCTTATCAAATTAAATTATTAATAATATTCTCTCACCAATTTCAAGTCAATATATCTTATCAGAGTCTCGATCAAAATTTAGAATGTCATTTGGTTAATTTATGAAGCCTTCCTATCATGAGTTTATCTTCTTTATGTGTCTTCCTAATCTGAAAAATAATGTTGGTTTGCTTCTAAAGTCTCCCTTTACGATCAAGTTTTTCATATTTATGAGTTTTACCATTGTTTTTCTACCTCTAAAGTCAAATTTTCCTTCTTTACAAGTTTTTGAATGTTGGTTTCCCTCTAAAGTTGAGTTTTCCAATTCTTGTTCTACCTTTGAAGTAGAGTTTGCATTCTTTACGAGTTTTCCTCTTGTCGGTATTCCTATAAACTCAATTTTGTCTTCTTTGTGAATTTTCCCATTTTTAGTATTCCTCTAAAATCAAGTTTTCCTTATTTACGAGCTTTCCCATGCTAGTCTCAATGTCTCCTTGTACACCTCATCATTCAAAAATCTTGACCCTTTGGTTCATGAAATGAATCTTGAAGCCACCAATCAACGAAAAGGCATACAAGAAATATAACAACCTCTCCAATATGGTAATTTTCTATCACAACTTAACACTTGTGGTGAAGTTATCTCTATATAGGATCCCTCTTTACATGTTCCTTCTTAAAAGGTGTTGTTGCCACTTATATTATTGAACATTTTGTTGATGGAGCTTTTAACGCTTCACTTCTTATCTCTAGCTCTATTTCTTTGTCTTGGCCTTTTGAGTTTTGGGATGAATCTCAGGATGAAGCTTCCAACACTTCTCATCCCAATGGGCATTCATTTTACACCAATATAAGAAATTATTAAGAAATTAATGTGTGTTTCTAATAAATTCTCTTCTTCCTAAAATACCAAAGGTCTTTGGTGATGGATTGCTTCATCCAACACTCAGGCACACCATGGTTTCTCATTCCATATAAAGAACATGGATAATAATATCAATATTAGAATGCCTTATGGCCTCTCTTCTTGCAAAAAAAATAAATTACAAAATACTTCTTCCTTGCATACATTTTCTTGTTTCCCTTGTACATTTTGGCTCTCTTTCTTGGTATTCCAACAATTGGAGCATGATAATATCTTTGAGACACCTTCATGTTTTCCTGCTTAGATCCTACACAACGGTTTTAGGGATGACAGTCTAACACATTCTCCTTTCTTATATTTTTTGGTATGGAAGATACCAAATCCCAACATGAAATGGTATGGTATCTATATCTATGGTATTATTCATTCCTTGACCATTCTTGTAAAGGCCTTGGCCATCATAACCCATTTTTGCAATATCATGGATCATATGGCTCTACTTCAATAAGTGATCATATGTTCTCAAAACAACCTCAAAAACACCTAAAGTGACATATAATATACCTTGTATATCGTAAAGTTTGGCTCACCAAAACATATGTACAAAGTATAATGGCCACAAAACCATGATCAATTGTGCAACTATATTTTTATCTATTTTAGTCCTTTAAGTATGAAAAAAAATCAATTAGATTCTTTAACTACAATGATACTAAATACAAATACAAATATAGAAAAGACACACACAATGGACATAATTTTTTTCCCTAGAAAATCAATACAGGAAAACCAATAAGTAATGAAGGACTGTGTTTTTTGTCTTCTTATATTATGGATATTACAATATAGGTTACATAGTTGTGCAAGATTACAACAAATCTATGAGACTCTTTGGTATTATATATTCCTATACAATATGAACATTGATATTTAATTTAATTTATGGAGTTCAACATTTATATTTCATTCATGGGTTCATCTACTATTCACCTCATCACAAAAGAGATTGCAAGCTAGGATATTGACATCCTTGACTAGGAGACATAACCATTGGTCCAACATTGTACTTGGAGGAAACAATAGTGGATGTGAATATAGTGGGTATAGTAGTAGGTGAAGGTGAAATAACACCACCATGTGCAAGTGAATTAGATAGGCTAGGTACTCTAGCCAATGGCTACAATCACCAAGTGTTGAACTAGTTTATAGATACATGATTTAATGATCCTATATAAATAACATGCACATGTGCATCTTGTAAATTTTAGCAAAAACTATGGATGTGACTAAAGAAGATTCATTGTTGGATGTGTCTACCATAGGGTGAGTATCCCATAGTAGGAGGCGAAGTAAGAACATCCACACACACACACACACACACCATAAAACAATATGTAAACAATTACTTAACTAATTATAAATTCAATAAAATTAAAACATATGATTATACTTACCTCACCTAAAAATCCACCATGGGAAATATCTCCTAAAATACCATGCAAATTATAGCCATAAAACATTGATGGATGTGAATAACAACTACAACCAATGTTATATGATAGTATGCCCTCACTACTAGATGGTGTTATGCCCAACTAGGATTTGATGGTCATACCCCACTAGTAGATGATGACACCAAAAAGTCAATACCTCAACAAATGTGTCATGACATACCATCTTTTGTGTCAAATGGAGCAATTATTCTTATGTTTGTGGAAGCAACTTATCTAGAAGTGGGAATTCCAACACGGTCAAGGGATTAGGTAGTTTTCATCTTGGTGCCTCGCATTGGCTCAGTTGCATGGAATATCCAAACGAACATCATGTAATTCTAAGTGATGAAAATAGTTAACAAGTTTCATGAAAACAAACTCTATATACATTTTCCTCAAGAAACATAGTGGGTTTTCCCTATTGTTATGAGGTTTCACATTAAGAACCATGTATTACCTATCCATCAAATTATCAATAAATGGTTGATAAGTGCACCATTTGATAGATGCATGAGGTCTGATAGTGTTTGGGATTTAACCTATATGAGGGCCTGTGAAAAGGTAAAATATATCCTCTTTTCTACTCTTTAGTTATTTTCTTACAATATGATCCAAACCATCTATACATTTAGGATAAATTTTCTCTCTATAAGAGGTAATATTGATAATGCCTCATTTGATTAGGTAATTATATCGATGATTTCATCTAAAATTTGGGAAAGTAAGTATCCAAGTGGGTATATATATCTCAACATTCTTAGGTTGGCTATTGCTCTATTAGGATTTTTTCATTATATTCCATTGATGGTGGGGCATTGCCTTGGGGGTTTACATTATGAATTTGTAAGTTTGGGATTTTGGAAACCATTTCTAGCAATTGCAATGAGATATTTAAAAAAAAAAATGTAAATGAATATAAACCAAAATTTGGCAATAAACATTAATTTCAAAGAATAATAAATGGGATTTGTACCATCTACCTTGCAGAGCTTGCTACCCACCAATAATTTCATATCTCAATGTCAGTTTCTTCAGATACTTTAAAATCCATGATCTTGTAGAAGTGTAATATCTGAAATAATGGTTGCATTTTGGGCTTAACGATGAGACAAAAGGCATGGATATGAAGAATGAAGTACACTAGTGGGAACTGATAATTTTATTTTATAGAAAAGGAATTCTTGTTCATTCCTTTTGCATACAACTTTTTAATGAAATAAAAAATGCACATGCAATTTAGTGAACAAAAATATTAGGTCTCATTGTTTGACTAAAGTTCTCATAAATTTTGATCATTGTGAGTAGTTTGTAATGTTGAATCATTGTTGTTCTCATTAATCTCCATGTGGCCAATGCACTTCACACTTCACACTTGAAACATGGTTGTTCCCATAGATTTTTTCGTTTGATTGTCGAATTCTTTGTGTGATTCACATTTGAGTCTCAAAACCCTCCCATATTGTCAATGCATGCATCTACTATAACCATGTGAAATTTTAGAGCATACAATCACAAACTAAAAAAATTTCAATGTTGGCCCCATTCACAGGTCACTCTACGTGGGGTCAAATTAAAGAATAATTTCCACTAATTACAACCTTGTAATGGTGCCATTATCATGAGTACACATAGGCCAAAGATTTTATTTATAGGGCCTATGTGGTGGTTTTATACCATGTGCATGGTTTGGGAGTCCTAAAAGCATGTTTTATGCCTTAAGACATTTATGGTTCCTCCTCATACCATTTTCATGAGTTGGAGAAGCATAGTTTGAAAAAATTCAATGCTGGCCCCTTTCACTGATCATTGTCTCTGGAACGTTTTGACAAAGATGCTATAGGATTGACAAACATGTTCATTGAAATGACCTTGTTGCAATACGATGATAACGATTATGGAAAATACAATGATGGATACTTTCATCTCCTTCACAATTAGGTTCTAATTTTGTCGTTTGTTTGTCAAATTCTTTGTGTGAGTCATATGTTGGAATACTGAGANGGGGGGGGGGGGTTGAATCAGTATGAACATAATTATTAATTTTAATCACAATGTAAAACCTCCAATGAATATTACGAGCATTCAAAATATCATCAACACCATAAACATCACATAAACAGAGTACACAAAAATATTACATGGAAACCCAATGCAAGAAAAAACCATGGAATGATTTTCTTATTGATCATAGAGTACATTCATTGGAAGAACCAACTTCCTATTTCTCTAGTTACAACTAGAAGGAGGCTCCAACCCCTTATTTACAGGATGCAACTTGAAGGGAGCTCCAACTCCCTATTTTTTTGTCTCCAACCAGAAGGAGGCTACAATCCCCTTTCCTTGCCCCGTCTAACCACCCTAAAATATAGATGTAGACCAATTTGTCACTACCCATGTCACTGATAACATGTTTTTGTTGTTGTATTTGATATTTATGCTGCTGCAAATTATATCAATATCTCATCAAGATTGCAACCACACACACCTCGTACCAAGATCCATAAGAGAATTCTCCAAATCAACTGCTTATAAATCACTGAGACATACCTATTCCTGATTTCTTCAAAATACTCACCCTAACACAGACAAGAAGACATAAATTTAATCATGTAGCTTACCTAAGTTTCATATCCCTAAACTTCACAAATTTTCCTCACAGGTCCACGATTGTATGCACTGTCTGCCCATGGTTATCCATGCTTTTCCTCACTACAACCCGCAGATGTCCACACTTTTCCTCTTGAAACCCACATATATATTCAAGGAATTCCTGTATGAAACCCTTTCTCTGTTCTCTCGACTCTTGCAAACTCCTTACTTCACTGGACTTCTCTATCTTCGACTCACTGCCTCATATCTCCAACATGTATTCTCATAAGTGAAGACACATAAGTGATTTGCAATTGACTCTTCTATGTGTTTTAAAGATAAATTTATTAATGATATGTAACTTCCATGCAACTCATGATGGCATGCACCTCACATGCAACTCACATGCAACCTGCTATCTTCTATTTACCGACACTTTACTTCAACATGAAACTTTTTTAAAGGGTTGACATCAATGACAACTAATCTTCCAACATATAAACTTTAAAAAAATAATATTTTTCGATAATTTATTAATCCCTAAAATAATTAATTAATCTTTTTCGATAATTAATTAATCCCTGCAATAATTAATCTTTCAACAATTGAATAACTAATCTTTCAACAATCTCCCCCTTTGGCATTGATGAAAACACTTAGACACAACAACGAAAAACACTCATGCTCATGTTGGATCCCCCTATCTTCATGTGTTGGCTCCCCCTATCTTCATGCCTCTTCTCTTCCATGCATCTATTTTTCTCTCCTCCTTTGACATCAATGGAAAAGGATGACTTCTCCTTGGGGATGCTCCCCCTATCAATAAGCCCAAGATATCTACTAATGTTTTTCTTCATGGTGCTTCCTCATGTACATATCTGATAAAAAGCATTCAAAAAGCATTCAAGTCTTTAAAAAATAATTCAATGTGGGGCTGAAACTACTCCAAGTTTCTGTCGAAGATAATCAAAAGTATCCCTCGGAAGAGATTTGGTGAAGAAATATGCAATCTTCTCTTTTGTACCAACATATTATACCTTGATGTTATTATCTGTAACTTGTTCCCATAGAAAGTGAAACTTGATTGGAATGTGTTTTGTCTTGGAATGCATCATTGGATTCTTAGAGATACTTATAGCACTAGTATTATCATAGAATATCATAATAGGCTCATCATATTCCACCTGTATGTCCTGCAAAGTTTTCTTTATCTAGAGAACCTGTGTACAACATGATGTTGCTACAATAAACTCTACTTTTGCTATGGATAATGATACTAAAGATTATTTCTTGCTCAACCAAGATACCATACAATCACCCAAGTAGAAGGATGTTCCACTTGTACTTCTTCCATCATCAACACTTCTTTCCCAATTCGCATATGTGTATGAAACTAGAGATAGATCATTCACTTTTGGATACCACAATCCATAGTATTATGTTCCTTTGAGATATTTGAATATTATCTTTACTACCATAACATGTGTTTCCTTTGGTTCTTCTTGAAATATTTCCACCTATCCAGCTGCTAGCGTCACATCCGATCTTGATGCTATCACATAGAGTAAACTTCCAATCATCGATCTGTAGAGTCTCTGATCTACATCTTTGGATATATCATCTTTTCTCAATTTGAAACTGGTCTACAAGGGAGTACTTAAGGGCTAGAAATCTACCATTCCAAACTTCTTCAAATTTTCTTTGATATACTTAGTCTGGGGGATGAAAATACATGTATCTAGCTGACATATGTGGAGTCCCCCCCAAAAAAGACAACTCACGAAGTAATGACATTTTGAATTCATTCTACATGTCTTTAGAAAATTTTCGACTCATCCTATCATCATTACTACCAAAAATATTTTCATCAACATAAACTTTAATTATCAAAAAATTATTTTGATTTACCTTTATGTAGATATCGTTGTTTTCATTACCTTTCCTGAACCCTTGTTTTTGTATATACCTATCCAATCTCGAATACCATGCTCTGGGAGCTTGTTTGAGTCCATATAGTGCCTTCTTCAATTTGCAAAAACAATCTTCCTTTTCTGACAATATAAATCCTTTTGTTTGTTCGATGTAGACTTATTCTTCTAGTTATCCATTTAGGAAGGCCGATTTTACATCCATCTAATATACTTTGATTTTATTAGAACATGCATAAGCCAAGATCAATCTAACTACTTCCATTCTGGAAACTAGGGAAAATGTTTCTTCAAAAACTGTTCCTTCAACCTGAGAATATCCCTTGCTTACTAACCTTGCTTTGTTCCTGGTTTCCTACCCATCCTCGTTCAACTTTTTTATGAATTACCATTCTGTTCCAATCACATTCTTATCCTTAGTCCTTGGAACAAGTTCCCATGTTTCATTCTTATCTATCTGATTCAATTCTTCTTCCATAACTTTGATCCAATGTTCATCAGTGTTGGATTCTTCAAAACTATTGGGTTCAACTGTGGACAACAATGCTAGATGTATTTGTTCCGGTGAGAATAATTTTCTTCAAGTTTCAACTCCTGCATTTTTATTCCCAATGATATTTTCTGATGGATGATTTTTTTGCACTTGCTGGCTAGGTGTTTTGGGAGAGATATGAAGATTTTCCTGGTCATCTTCCTTTTTCTCTACTTCTAGTTTCTCTTCTTCTTCTTCTGATTCTGCTTCTTCTACTTCTTGTTTCAAATCCTCTTATTCTTCCTTCTCTGTCGAGTATTTGATTTCTTCTTTGGACTTTCGTAGACTAGCCTCATTAATCTGTACATTGATTCTTTCCACTCTTCTATAGAGTCTCAGATTGAAACACTTGTATGCCTTGATTTTTCTTGAGTACCTGAAAAATATTCCTTTGCTAACTCGAGAGTCAAATTTTCCAATCATGTCGTCTTCTCTTTTGATGTAGCACTTGCTTCTAAACACTCTAAAATGATTCACATTTTCTAGTCTTCCTTTCCATAACTCATAGGGAGTCTTATCACCGTTACTTCTGAGAATTCCTTTGTTAAATATTTGAACTTCTGTGTGTACTTCGTGTGCCCAAAATATGTCACCCAAGTTTGAATCTTTCAACATGGTTTTGGCCATCTCTTGTACTATCCTGTTCTTTCTTTCTACAACTATGTTTTGCTGAGGTGTCCTGGACACTAATAATTTCCTTTTTATCCCACGTTTTCCACAAAAATCCATGAATTATTTCGATGTAAACTCTCCACCATTGTTTGATATCAAAATTTTTATTTTCAAGTCTATCTTTATTTCAATTATCTCTCTGTATATCTTTAAGTGCTCAAATGCCTCTGACTTCTTCTTAAGAAAACAAACTATAGTCATTCTTGTGTAGTCATCAATCAGTAGCATGAATTATTGTTCACCATTTAATACTTTTGTCCTTGTTGGTCCAAATAGATCGGTATGTACAATATCTAGTGGTTTTTTTGTTGAGTACTCCTTTGATTTGAACTTGGTCCTTGTTATCACTGAAATTTTGTCCTCAAATGGTTACAAGAATTCAACATTGTTAAACAATTATGAAGTCACACATGGACCCGAATTAACACAAAAGCATTCCCAAAGGGTCAAAATTATACAACTAGTGCAAAAATTAAAGGGCATTGTGAAGACATAGGGCACGTGCGCACATGCGCGAAACATGAACATAGAAATCTCTCACATGTGCATGATGCGCGACTGTCGTCGCAAAAAGCTATGCACCTGAGAAACGACGCATTTATGAGAGTGGTCAGCCTCCCACCCACTTTTGGTTCAGCTTCCAAGTTGATTTGACACTCAAATCTGGACTGGATTCAACTGGGTGGCTGGTCAAAGACCTAGAAATGCCCTAATTAGCCTCTTTACACACTACAAACTAGTTGGACAATAACTCAAAGGAATGCTATAAAAAGGCCATGGATACACTTCATTTTTCAAGGAATTCATAGCAAATTTATGCTGCCATTATTCACTTGAGGAAATCTCTATCATTGCCAAGAGTATAGTTGCATCATTGCATTGGGCAATCCATCTGACCCCTTGAGTGGATTAGCAAAGAATTCTTTCACCATTTTCATTTTCATTTTCAAAAGTTGTAAGAAGAGCTTATTTGTGGGGGTCCAAGAGCCCTCCCTTGGAGGAAGAAGGGACTCATAGTCCTCTTTCTTCTTGGTGTTTTCTTTCACTAATATCAACCTTATCATTGGTGACATGGATCTCATTGTTTCTTTTGTCCTTATGTCCCTGTGTTCATTAGTTTAGTTGTTGTTTTATTTCTTAGTTTAATTCTTAGTTCTTGTTTTATATTTCTTTCTCTAACCCTTTTCCTTACATCTGTCCTTCTTAGCAAACCCAACTAAGCTTGAAAGTACCTATATTTTGCTCACTAAGGTGATGAAAGAGGTGCAACAGATTGACGACTCCGCTGGGGAAAGGTATCAATTTCCTACCCCATTTGGGTTTTTCTAGCTCTTCTTTTGGTTTATTTAACTTGAAGGTGCATTAACCGACCTAAGCCGACCTACCAATCATCCAATTCCAAGGTGAATTGAGAGAATTCCATCCGAAATTTTCATTCACGACTGTGTGTCACCTGTGCATGGGTTTTGTGGCCCACAGATGCGCATCGTGCGCACATGCACCCAAGTCACATCTCTGTTTTGCGCACGTGCGCCCATTAACTCTTTCCAGTCTGTGCACATGCGCTCTATGCGCCTCTGTCTCCACTGAGACCCGTGCACCTGTGCAAAAAACTTCACATTGTAAGGTTCTTGAGATTTGGGGAAGGCCCTTAGCCTTCTTAAAAGTGATTTTATGCATGTTTTAAGATGCACCACACTTAGTTCCCTCTTCATATAAAGGGGTTAGTCAAAACACATAGGCACTTAGGGGGTTAAAATCATTATTTCCTCTTTTGCTTTCATTTTCACCACATGGATGGCTTGTGTTGGCTAAAAATATAAGTTGGAAATCATTTGTGATCACATTTAACTTGCATTGGGACTAGAAGTTGGATAACAATCGCTTAGTATTCTCTTCTCTCGCGCCTCCAAGCGACCTTGAGAATCAGAAAAAGATTGTGAAACAATTTCATCTCCCTTAAGAAGATTAAAACCTTTAGGAGAGGACAACAACCCTTCTTGGGACTCCTCTTAGTTTATTTTTTCAAACACATCTTAATATTGTA
>SNQJ01S0024789.1:164868-186944 GCA_010110895.2 Picea sitchensis | reverse complement strand
ACTGTTCCTCAATGACCGTCCCTACAACAACCCAACCTAATATTCAACCCGGACTTTCTAATCAAAATCATATCGCTTTAAATATTTTCGACACAATCCTTAAAACTGATAACACCCGGGAGGAATTAGAACTTTCATGGGCAGCCATTGAGCGTGATATAACTGCTCAAGAGCAGTTGGAAGCTAGACAGCGACAACGTAGAAACCTTCATTAGTTTCCTACACCGAAGGATAACATATATCTTCGTATTCATCCTTTACATACTTTCGGATGCCTTGACACTGTACTTGAAGCCTTAGTACAGACTCAAGAACAACATGGTGATAATATATAAATTTATCACATTCAATAGACTAATCCATCAACATTCATAATAAATACACCCATGGAATAACAATTCAAATATTTGTAAGATATTAATTCGATGAGAAAAGAGTATTTCTATTAAAATGTAATCAACAAAAGTGAATGAATTACAAACTTTAATTTTTGTATGGTTCAAAACCGATAAACTAATTCCCTTCCAGCTCGGGCTCCACCACTTCAATCCTCGACCAAAGGAAATCTCATGTAAGAGAGAAAATGAGGTTATCAATCAAGTAGGGAAGAGCTTGGGGGTTGAACAATGTGTTCATACTTAAAAGGACAAAGGGATGCAGACTCAATATGAAGTGAATAATTTCTCCATAGTAACCTTTCTCTCAAAGTTGAATCCTTCTCCTCTTTTCCACACCTTGGATATGGCCCATTTATATCCTTCAAGTCGAACTAAAGGGACGAGTCGGAAATTTTCTAGTATATGGAAGGTCAAGGATCATGGATCCCGTGATGTGACATGGAAACAAAACACTATTTTTTTAATTTTGGGCACAAAACCCGATGTACGTGGGTTGTAGTAGTGCAACCTACATATATACATGATGTATAATAGTTAGGGTGTGTATATGTGGAAAAATATTGTTTTTAGCTCTGGGATTTGCAAAAAGGGACTTCAAGTCTGCATAGGGAAATGGAAAAAGGCCTTCTGATAAAATTTGCATAGGGTGAGGAAAATATTGCTATAAAAAATGCCCCCTAATGTGTGAGGTTAGAGGGGTATCTGTGATGGCCAAAATACATTGTAATACCCAGAAGTGGAGTAATGGAGACCCAACTGGAAGAACTAGTTTCCTATGATAATATTACAATTTGTGTTGACTTTGTGCACATGGCTGCCAATTTGAATTACAGCGCAGATCCATGTGGAAATATACCAAACAGTTGTTCATGGCCATGAGTAGGAAATACAAAGGTGTCTATATGCCAAAGTTTTTCATAGTCACGAACAAAAACTAGCCTCAAAATCAATCTGAAGATATCTGTATACAATGGAGTACAATCTAATATCCCATGGTCACTGAAGTCGCATAGGTATTGGTCCAATGAACGATAGCAACAGCTCAGGAAATATCCGACTATGAACTGGTGTCTTCAATTCTTCTACATGATCCGCCAAAGGTGCAAGTCTACATCGTGTGAATAAGGGAGTTGAGATCAAACACAATGAGACTTTATTTGATTACCGATCATTCTGGTATATCGTTAACAAATGTGAGACAACCTATCGATAATGAAAGTAGGTATCAAGGCACCGAGTACATTCTTACAAGTGTGAATAAAGATGTCGGTGTCAAACACTTGCAGAATCCATCGATCAGGGGACATTGATGTATTCCCAACTATCGATGGCGGGAGAACCTGCCACTAATGACTTCAAGCCTCTAAGTACTCATAGGACTCTAGGTCTCGTTTCTAGAATATATGGGATGAATTCGATGGAAGGAGATCCGCTGAAAGGAGATCATTGAGGCATCTTTCATCATTTAGAAGGAGGTACAAAGAAGGAGCTTGATGATTTGGAGGAAATTGAACAAAGAGCATGTTCACGAACCAATGAAACTGTGTGTCTTTTGCGTGTGCCAAATGCAAGTGGGACACGAAAAAGACCCTCTAAATAGAATTCAATAAGGAAAATTGTTGACAAAGGAGAGGAAACCACCAATAAGGCTAATGGCATCCAAGACACTGCATGAATCCCAATGTGAATAGATTTATTTCCATCGAACACAATGGAAACCCCCAGTCAGTGATCAATCATGAAATGTCAACTGATGGGTTCAAGGTTACCTACCAATAATGAAAGTAGGACTAGGATGCACAATAGAACTACAACTCCATGTAATTATGAGACACACTGAGGGTATGGCCGACATGAAAAGTCAAGAGTTCTGAGGAATGGCCGACACAGGTTGATAGACATCCTTTGAACAAGAGAATGAAACATGTGGAAGACTCTGGCAACATATAATCAATGATGAAACTTTTTGATGCAGGAGGCATCAATAAAATATCCATAGGGACTGGAAGAGTAACTAGTCGTGGGAGTAAACTCTCAGTAACAATCTTAGCTTCCTAAGGTCATGTTAAACCCAAAATTTTGATGACATGTGGACTCAAAAGTTTGTTCTATGTTCAAAGGTGACACGTCTACTGCCAATATAAGATAATATTCTTTTATCGCCCGTCTTTTTTTTTTTTTTTCATAGTCAAGTGAATTATATGATACAGAGGAGGAAACAAGTGTCGCAAGTAACAAAATAGTTCTAGCGGTGGAACATAACTATGCTCAATGCAAGGAAGTGCATGCAGGAGATGGACACTCAAGGGAATGTTTCCTCTTTTGTATAAGGTGTCAAGCTGCAAAGGATATAAACAAGGCTCTTCTTGGCTAATGATGAAAACTGCTGAGGTGAAAGGCTTATAACGCAAAAGCGAGAACCGGAAATAGGCTCAATACTGCAAGGAAGAGAATGAGATGCAATTACAACTTAATGCCAAAAAATGTCTTTTTTCATAATCTTAGTCTACTTGGTTTGAAAAAGGGGTAAAATTACAACAAATAGACATCCTTTCAAATCCAATTTACAAGTGTGAAAGAGACAAGTTCACTCGACGATATTTTCTCTTTTTGAGAGAGTCGGAAAAGAGATTAAATCAGAATATTTGGGAGTCCTATAGGTATAGGTTAGCATGCTTATGAGTAATAAGTAAGGTTCAAACATAAAGTCATGTATTAGCTACAAGGGACTCCTGATCCTACGGACAAAAATCTCTTCATGGGCACCGAATGGAGTAGGGGATCTAACTAGGGTACCCATGTCTGGTAAGTCTCTGCCATTCAATAACGACACTTCTAGCTACAGATAGAAGGTTTTGTGTTGCTATTAAATGGGTTCGTACCTAAGGAATATGAGCGGCAGTCATAGCATGATGCAAGTGTGCATAATGGATTGGTTACCTATCCTATATGTTGGATGACAAAAACACCTATCCAAAGTTACGAATGTGCGACATGGCACTGAAAACCGCAACAATACCTGAATAAAACCACCAAAACCAACTCTATCCACTGTCATATTAGTCCATTAGGAAAAAATATTAGACAAAACTATGTAAAGTGGGTAAAATTTTTCTATAAATAGTAAAAGAATCCAATTTTACTATACCATTTGTATTTTTTACCCAAATAGTGCATTTTGGACCAAATTGCCCTCGATTTTCAACTGTTGATTATGGGATATATGAGACGAAAAGCATTGCCCACACATGCTCCACCTTGGTTGACATTTTGTATTAATTATTTTTTTACGGGTCCCATCCATTTCTTATGATAAACATTTCATTTTTCTCGGGATCCCTGGGCGAGCATCTAGAAGGTTCATGATTGGATTTTATCTTTTGTCATCTACAAACCTCTGGGCCTTCGGCCCCTTCTTCCCATGAAATGAGGGACAATCCCTTCTTGGGTCAGTACAGCCGAAAATCCCAAAAGATGAGGGGATGAAGTGTGGAAAGTGGCAAGTATGGTCGGGAACGACATGATGTCCTATCAAGTGGACCTCCTAGTAGCAAACATATCCCTAAGGGTGACCACTTACTAYAGTGCAATGTCAACCACCAAAGTGAAACAGGGCAAAGAGCATAATTTCCAAGCAGACATTACATAATCAAAGCAGTTTTAAATGCACCAAACTCAAATGCCTCAAATATTGAAATGATACTACCATAATACCTAACTTGTACCTCATGGAGCAAGACCTAATGTCTTTCAGAAGATAATTGGTATGGTGGATACCCCCATGATGAACCTGAGACCTGTGGTGGTGAGGTGGGTCTCTGTTTGTGCAATTGGACGTTGTCAGCCATATGTCTCTCGGTACTCCATGTCTACAACCTTAGATCCTCGAGACATCATCTCCTTAGTTATCCCTAAGAAATGGGGATAACAAGCTTCAAATGTTCTCATTTTGATCCTATAGTTTACAATAAGAGGTAGGGTGTTGATCTCTTGAGTTTCATTTTTTATGTTGATGATTCAATTCTCAAAGGAATTTCTTCATCCATGATTCAAAGTGTGCAACAAGCATTGATGGAGCAGTTTCATACAATAAACCTTGTTTCTCTGCATTATTTTCATGTTCTACAACTCCTTCAATATTTAGAAGGGATCTCCATTTTTAGCAGAAGTATGCATTTGATTTACTTCAACGCTTTGGCATGGCTAATTGCAACCCTATACCCACTCCATTTTAGTCAAGTGTTCAATTTTGTGCCAGCTACTCTACACCACACATCAATCCTTCATTCTACAGACAATTGGTTGGAAGTATGTTGTATTTGACTCATATATGCCCTAACATTTCTTTTGCAATTGGGATTGTCTCTCAGTCCTCTCAAGATCCTCATGAGATTCATAGGAAGGCAACCAAGTGTATTTTGAAGTACATTTAGGGTACTACCAATTTTGGCATCTAGTATACTTTTGATGCTTCTCAACATGTGGGTTCACTGATTCAGGTTGGGTTGGTTTAGTTGATAATTGGAATTCCACATTTGATTTTGTCTATCGCATTGGCTCTACGTCGATTGCTTGGTCTTGTAAGAAACAATCAATGATTGCATTATTTTTTGCAGATGTTGAGTATTTTGTTGCAGTTCTTGCTAGTCAAGAGGTTCTTTGGCTTTGATAACTGATAATAGCATTTGGCATTCAATAGGATTATCCCACTACTTTTTGGTGTGATAATCAAAGTGCTATACACATTTGTCGCAACCCAGTGGAACATTGAAGGAAAAAACACATTGAGATTCACATGCACTTCATTTGGTAGCTTATCTAAGATGGTGTTCTTAGCTTGGAGTATTTTTCTACTGAAGAGAAAGTTGTGAACATCTTCACTAAACCTTTGGCATTTCCTCGTTTCCTTCAGTTACATCGATGCTTGGGTTGAATGAAGTTGTCCTTGGGGGGTCATCTTGAGTCCTCCTCCTTCATTTGTTTTTATGTTGTTTTCTCTCTTTTGGGGAGGATTTTTTTCCTACGGGGTTTTCTTCTTTTCTCTAACTATAAGAGTTTGTACTTGGGTACAAGGAAGTTTTTCTTGGGGGGTCATCTTGAGTCCTCCTTCCTTCATATGTTTTAATGTTGTTTTCTCTCTTTTGTGGAGGAAGTTTTAGCAGGTCTAGTTGCTAGGATCCATTTTTTGACCTATTGTTTTTTCCTTCTTTTCTATGCTTATGAAAGTTTGTATTTGGGTACCTTTGTAGGTCTCATTGCCGGGATCCATTTTTTGTCTTGTTTTGTTTACTTCCAACTTTCCGCTTAATGGAGGGTGTTAGTGTTAGTGTTATTTTACAAACAATGTACCCAATTATATATTTGTCACAATTCTAAGCCAACTCTTAGAAGTTATAAGCTTATGTAGGTCAATCCTTATCCACCCAACTGTAATAATTATCCTTCTTAAATGTTGGGCATCTTCTAATTGTTATAAATAAATGACATCCTCTTATATTTTTGCACAACATATCTAATAGATCTCCCCTTTTTCGCTCATAAAGTTTGTTTGTTTTTTTTGTATTGCATAGGTTTTCTCAACATCTACATTAATGACCATTAGCATTTTGTTATCTACAATATGGGTCGGCCCTTCTATGCTGTTATCACCTAAATTGCATTTATCCATGGCATTATACGAGTCTCCACATTGTATTGGAATGGAAAGGGACACGTTTAAGGAGAGCATCTTGATGTGGTTGTTAAATTTTAAACAAAAACGAGCCATTCAAATTTTCAGAGTCCGTTTTCATATTTCAACGAACAAGATGACAACCATTCAACATTTGGAACATTATTCCTTTCTTAATGTTCTTCTTATCTGATTTGATTCTGTGGAACGTTTTATTTTTTCAAAGGGTGTTTGACCGCAATCCAATTTATCAATATCAGTGAATACTATTTCCTCTGTTGATCTTAGGAATCATATATGGTTGCAAACATTACAGTGAAAAGGAAGGGTTGAATGGCTTTTGCTGATGGATTATAATCATTTACATTATTTGGAAATGGGATTTAGATTTCAATAGCATCCCTGCATTTGTTTTCTTAAATATATACAAAACCCGTTCAGACTTTGTTGGGAAATTTGATAAATGTTTGTCACTAATCCCCAGGTACTTTTCCAGTGGGATTGATATCTATTTTGAGAACGTGGGCGGTGAAATGCTGGAAGCAGTTATTGAAAATATGAATACCCATGGGCGTATTGCTTCTTGTGGGATGATATCACAATATAATCTGGAGGAAGGCCGAGGTGTAAGAAACTTAATTCAGTTGATAATCAAGAGCATAAAGATAGAAGGTTTCCTTTTAAGAGATTACTGGCATATGTACCTTTAGTTATTTTCTTGGTGCTTGATAGATCAGGGTTTAAGATGGATCTATGCTAGTTTAATTTTACATATGTATGTAAGCAGTTATTTTATTTTTATTTTATTTTATTTTATTTTAATGTAACTTTAGGTGACAACATCTCTCCATATTCTCCCCATATTCTCGTTATTATTTTTTAATTTAAATCTCCCCCATACACCTCCTCACTACTCTCAGTGCAACAAAGCAAGATACAAAATTTCAACTTATACATCCACTTTCTCTAATTAACACTTTAATCACGCACATACATTTAAATCATTTCAATATTCACAATCTAAATGACTATGCAAATATGTAATAGAATGACAAATAAGATCATTCAATAAAAGTATTTTCTAAGGCTTTACCTTTAAGTCCTCATGTTGACATGATATACCAAAATATGTTAGCTGAATTTTCTGGATAAAAACTGTGTGAGATGTTTTGAAAGGTCACACAATTTTATCCAGAAAATTCAGCTAACATTGACAAACTGTGGAAATCTACATACTAAGATACCAAAGTATTCTACCTCTTCTTTGTCAAATGCACATTTGGTCTTCTTTACCAATACAAGTAATTGTCTTTTAAAATTTGTAGTACCCAATCTACACATTGTCTTAATTCTTTTTGTAGATGAAGATGTTGTCAAATAAGGTTTGGACTTCGACAAACTTTCTCAAGAAAGTGTCTGTAAATCTTTTTCATGAAGCTTTCGAATATGGAGGGGGTATTGGTTCAAAAATCTATCTTGGGAATGTCCTCTTCTCTTATCATGATTTGGTGGTATCTTAACCTATGATCTAACGATTAAACAAGGCTACTTCGGTGAGTTCATTCAGTAGCTCATTAATTATAGGAATTGGAAATTGGGCCTTGATAGCGATCTATAAAAAAATCATCATTTAATTCCATGTATTAATTCTTTCATTTTAAATTATAAAAAGTTGTACACCTTAAGAAATTTGATCTTTCTTAGTGCTTGATAGATCCGGGTTTAAGATGGATCTATTCTGGTTTAATTTTTTAGATGTTAAGTACATATGTATGTAAGTAGTTATTTTATTTTTATTTTATTTTATTTTATTTTAATGTAACCTTAGGTGACAACCTCTCCCTATATTCTCCCCATACTCTCATTAATTTTTATTTTTTAATGTAAATATCCCCCATACTTGGCTGTAGAGTACCTCCTCACTACTCTTAGTGCAACAAATCAAGATACAAAATTTCAACTTATACATCCATGTTCTCTAATTTACACTTTAATCACACGCATGCATTTAAATCATTTCAATGTTCACAATCTAAATGACTATGAAAATGTTGGCAAATATGTAACAGACAACGAATGGCATGAGTACAGGAAGAATGTACAGAGGATTGTTAGCATATTTACAGGCAGTGTATACTTGTCATTGATGGAAAGTATAGTAGTGGTGATGGATTGAGTACAACAACGATGATTAACAACGCAACAATAATCGGGAGGAGAAGAGTCAGTGATCGTTGGATCCCATTCAAATTTCCCGAAAGAACGAGGGTCGTCAGATCTGAATGAAGACAAGACGAGCGCACTGAAGAGGAGGACAGATCTCAGTCATTAGATCCAAGCACAAGACCCGACCATCGTTGGATCAAGGATAACCTGCATGCTCTTTAAAGTACAAGGAGAAGAGGGTGTAATCGCGATTTGCAAAATCGTGACTTCATCTGAGCCGTCAGATCAAGATTGATTATGGATCGTTGATTCTAGTCCTTGTCGGAGTTTCGGGGATCGAGAGTTGGACATGTCAAATATTATTGACATCAGGAATCCCGATATCGCGATATGAGGAATCGCGATGTAATCTGAGCCGTCAAGATCTAGGTTGATCTGAACTATTGGATCCAGCCCATGTCGGAGTTTCGAAAATCGAAAGATTGAGAAGTCAAAGACTCTCAACATTAGGAGTCCCGAATTGCCGAAATGTGAAATCCCGAAACAAGAAACGTCAGCAAACCTAATAACACATGACACAACCAGGCAATGACAAGTGTCAAGCTGATTCAATATTTCAGGCTCATATAGGTCATGAATGTGAGTAACACGTGGCAGTTACCAACACGTGTCAATTCACGTGTGACATCAACAGGTTTACACCATGTCGGAGTTTCGCAGATCGAGTGTTGGAAATGTCAAATTCTATTGACCACAGGAATTCCGATATCGCGATATGCGAAATCGCGACGTAATTGCGACCGTCAGATCAAGCTCATATCTAGACCATTGATCCAACTCCTTATCGGAGTTTCGTGAATCGCAACATCAAGAGGAAAAGAAAACAATGCAACAAGAAATGTGAAATCGTGATATGCGAAATCGCGATTCAATCGAAACAATGCAACAAGAAATGTGAAATCGATATGCGAAATCGCGATAACAATCATGAAATGGCCAAGTCAAGATCAGATCTGATCGTTGATCAAACTCCATATCGGAGTTTCAAAATCACACATAGAGAGGCAAAGAACACAATGTAACAAGAACCCCAATTTCATGAGCATGCTTAAATTGCAATTGAATTGAACCGGCCGATCAAGAAATGATCCGACCGCGATCCGACTTCTTCACGAGCTCGCGGGATCGGGATTTGTGGCGACAAACTCAACTAATGCCGAAATCGCGATGTGTGTAATCTCGATTGGATCTGAACCGCCAGATCAAGAAATGATATGGGACCGCTGATCTGACTTCTTCACGGAGTTTTCATGGATCGGGATTTGGAAATGACAAGAACTCAACGCCAAGAGGTCAAAACCATCATGTGTGAAATCGTGATTTGATTTGAACCGTTAGATCAAGAAATGATATGGACCATTGATCCGGACTTTCACTGAAATTGGGATCGGGATATGTAAGTCACAAAAACTATGAACGCCAAGAAATCCAAAATTGCGATGTGTGAAATATTGATCTCGGGAACTTGACTGCATTGATCGGGGGGTTACTATTCTCTCTCACAATTAACTCTTCAGTTATGAATCTGTTAGCTAAACTGAGTCGTGATTCTTGATCTGTTGGTGTTTTAGTTGCTCGGACAGTTGTCTTTTTCTTTGCCTAAGGAGTTGGGAAGCTTTGAACCGGTCGTAGGTGTATAAGGTATCAGCACGGCATGACCGGTATGGTTAATAAGTCTCAATGAGAAAACAACAATGAAACCGTTAAGAAAAGGAAAATGAGAAAATGCACAGGATGAGATTGAGCAAATGTGCAAAGTGATATGAAACATAGAGAAAAAGCAGAGAAGAATAACAAAAAAAGTTGATGCAGAGAAAACATGCTGAACAGACAGAGGAAAAAAAGAACATAAGAACAGTTTGTAGAAGACCAAATTTACAAAACAAAAGAAAGATTGGTAAGAACTGATTTATCCGTAAAGTTGAATGTTTATTTAGCCACTTATATTCTAGGGAGGTTGAGGTGCTCGGAGGACTATTGTCCCCGGTAGTCTGGCGGAGCTTTGAACACAAGAATTTGTAGCTTCCATCTAGTCGCAACCAGAAAAACTAGGGTGGAAAGGCGGTGCAAGGGAGAACTATTATTATCTATTATACAGGTCGGTGCCTACTTAAGGAGTTGGTGCTTCCTTAAGTATTCCAGCACCAACTGAATAGAAGCACCAAATTCCATTCACACAAGCACCAACCTGTAAAACAGAGAGTTGGTGCTTCCTCTAGTGGGTGCGCTAGAGAAACCAGAGTTGGTGTTCTCAAACAAAGGTACTTTGTAGGTTGAAGCCTCACATTGGAGCTTGGTGCTCAATTATACGATGTACAACTCTAAAAGATCGCCTAATACTTTGAAGAAGAAGAGGTTTTCTCCTTTGATGGCTCTCGTGAAAACTGGCTCGTATACCATGTGTGATTGGTGTTCTTACCTCATCGTTCATGGGTCAGAGTATTTTTATGACCATTAGCTGAAGAAATATTATTAATGTTTTAATAGACTTAAAATTGTTTAAGCTTCACTAACCTGATTCACTCTCGCTGGCCATATTAATAATTCCACCTAATTGGTATCATAGATGGTTCCTTTTATTCAAAGGTAGACTGTAAGCTTAAACATGACCTCATCCAAGAAGGGACTTCACCCTCTAAGCCCCCCTCTGTTTGATGGAAACAAATTTTCCTTCTGGAAAATAAAAAAGAGAACACATTTAATGTCTTTGCGTGCTGATGTTTGGGATGCAGTAGAGACCTGCTATAAAGCCCAAGCAGTCTTCCAGCCTCTTACGACGATAAGTTATAATTTAGCTTTAATACTAAGGGGATGAATTCTATCTTGAATGGACTTGTTGAAGCTGAGTTTGTAAAATTGATGCATCTTGATACCCCAGCAACGTGGGATAAACTTGTTAACAATCATGAAGGGAATGAGTAAAGATGTCAAACTTCAAACATACATTGGAAATTGAAACAACTAAAGATGAATGAAGATGAAACAATTAGCAAGTATTTTAAGAGTTGAAGAACTTGTAAAATGCCATGAAGGGTCTCTTTGGTGAGAAGTTTGATGACCCACTCTTAGTTCAAGATTTTAAGATCTCTGCCTAATAAATTTTAATCCAAAAGTTTTTTCAATAGAAGAATTAAATGATCTTAAACTCATTCATTTATCAACTTCTAGGAACTCTAACCGCATACGAAATGAGAATTAACAAAGACAAATCCAATACTAGAGAATCATCTTTCAAAGTGTGATAAGAATATTGATTCAGAATTAGATGGATATTGAGGCAAAATTTGTAGAAGGCAAAGAAAGGATCGTGAAAATATCAAGGCAAGCTTGTTCAAATGTTTTAATCAGGAAGATAGGTCATTTTGCATCCAAGTGTCCCAATCAGAAAAAGGACCAAAACTCTAATGGCGAAAAGAAGTACAACAAGAAATATAATAAGAAGAAAAATGTTGGTTGCAAATAATGACAATTAAGACACCGATAGTGACTCATCCCTGCGGAAGATAAGGCAATGATTTCATGCCATGGGCTGCTGAGGATTATGATAATAAAATCACAAAAAGTATGGATGAGAATGATGAAGAAGATGTGGTCGACATGGAAGGAGAACCGATCAATGCATTGGAAGAAATCGATAGACTCAGTAACCAAGAACCGAAAACAAAAACAATTGTTGATACAGCTTCGAGAAAGACAACAAAAACCCGATGAAGACTTTGTTCTCACTGAAGGTGGAATTAGAAGAGGTAAAGAAAATAGAAGACATATTGGAAACAACAATTGTCGAGAAGAAAGTCGTGTGAAGCCTTAGAAGAAGAGATAGTAAAACTAGAAAGAAATGGAGAAATTCTAAAGGATTGTATCATCAAAATCTGCCAAGTATTAAAGTCTCAAAAGAATTAACCCACTTAAATCAAGAAAGAAATTCAAAGTTGAAAGTTGGATTGGGATATGAAGAAGGGTCAAGTAGTGATCATCCAAGTAATACAGAATCTATCAAGTTTGTCAAATCCTCAAACATTGGCAATAAGATTTCACTCTGCAGAAACAAAGAAGAAAAAATCCTCAGCCACCAAGAAGAAATGAAAGAAAAAGCCCCAAAATCGAATTTGTAGACCAGAAAGAATTACGCGACGTAAGTTGACCCTCCCTCAAAGAAGACAAATTTTTTAAGGTACAAAGATTTTCTATGGTTATTGTTTTCTCCTCTTCTACCTTGGTCACGTGAGCTATAAACTCTTCCTTAAGATTTAGATATGAACAATCAAGACATACAATGAATAACTATCTTCCACAATAAAGATTGAGAAAGCCAAGCAACAAACAACCACAAATTATAAATCATGTAATGACTGAGAGAAGGACACAAATGAAACACAACAACGATATGAGCATAACAACTGCTATGATCTATTCAATGAACCGTATCGTTACAACTATCATAATTATATCATAAAGTCATAGATCAAGCCGCTAACTTAAATACAATTCGGGGATCTAATCTCCACTACCGAAATGTCATAGTCCTGAAGAAGAAAGTAGACTACAAGGTGTACCTAGTGCTATCATCCCAAAGGAAAAAGAATCCTTAGTATATTGACGCGGGATGTTCTATAATACGACCGGAGACAGATATAAGTTTCTAACTCTAAGTGATAGGCAAATCGTAATGTAACTTTTGAAGTCGATGCACCTGGAAAGATAAAAGGTAATGGAATTGTAAGTTTGTGTAACGTAAAAAGAAAAGCTCAAGATGTAAGTCTGCGGTAGCAACATCTGTTCACAATCTCTTTTTTAGTGTCTACCGTCCGTGACCATAAGTGTGAAGGATTTGCCCTAAAGACCGTGAGAATAAAAAATTGGATTCAAGTATTAGTTGCAAAAGGTATAAGAACAAAACAATGTCTATGTACTAAAAGAAGAAGAAGAAGAATGTCACTAAGAAATATGACGAAGTTGGTTGTGGCATAGGAGACTAGGTCACTTAAATTTTGATCACATAATCAAACCTCAAACAATGGCAGTAAAAGATCTTCCAAGATATCAAAGCCATATGATCGTTTGTAACTCGCCGTAAGATAGGAAAGATTACTCGTACTCAGTTCAAATCTAAGAACTTCCCCTCAACAGAGAAACCTCTCCAAATAGTACATTATGGATCTATGTGGTCCATCAAGGAAAGTTAGCTGCACAGGAAAAGAAAATTACTTCTATGTTGATTATTGATGACCATTCTAGACTAACCTATTGCCTTTCTGAAAAATCTGAAGCATTTGAAAAATTCAAAGTATTTAAGGCTCCTCCTCTATCAGACCTTACAACATTTAATCGTTTTCCTGTTTGATTAAAGGCAGTAAGGTATGATAAAGGAGGAGAGTTTATCTCATGGAACTTCAAAGAGTTATGTGATAAGCATTGGATCAAAAGAGAGCAATAATACCCAAGGACCTACCGGAGTTGTTGAGAGACGTAATAGGTCGCAAGACAACAAATGGAAAGATCAATGATGAATGAAAGGAACATACCCTCTACATATTGGGTGGAAGAAATAAGTACAATTGTTCTTTCATATCCCCAACAAAGCTCATCCTCGCATCAATACCGCGACAAGACTCCTTATGAAATTTGTTATGAAGACCGCTTCAATCAAGCATCTTAAAAGTTTCGAGTACATGCTACATCAAGAACAATGATGAACATTAAGGTCATGACATTGTGGCTGGATGAAGGTATCTTCATTATGCTACCAGTAAAGGATACATATGCTACAATAAAAGACCTAATAAACTAGTGGATTGTATAGATATAAAAGTTGATGAAGAAACTCCAATATGAAATGTTATTGAAACCAAGAACAAAAGAGATAGCTGAAGATGAAGATGAAATCGTGTCCATAATCAAAGAGAAGAGTACCGATCGATGAATATACTAATATCGTAAACCGACATAAACAAGGTGAAGAAGTAAAATCTCCTCTCATAACTATTAGAAAGAATCATCCCCAAAACTTATTGGGGATATAAATGAAGGAGTTCAGACAAGGAGGAAATTCATTAAAGACTTAGAACAATCTACATGTTGCTATTTTATCTATGGTTGAACCTAAAAATTTGAGGAAGCTAGACAAGATAATTGGATTTGAGAAATGAATGAAGAGCTTGATCGCATTGAGAAGAACACATACCTTGGGAGCTTGTCCCTAGACCCGAAAATAAGAACGTAATAAGGGTTCCAAATGGGTGTTCAAGAATAAACAATGAAAAAAGGACAAGTTGTTAGAAATAAAGCTAGATTTTTCTGTAAGGGATATGCACAAGTTGAAGGTCGACTTGATAAAAAATTCGCAATCTGGCAAGATTGGAAGCCATTATAATGTTTCTTGTTTATTCATGTTATAAGAACTTTAAAGTTTATTAGTTGGATATTAAGTCAACATTTCTTAATGGAGATCTAGGAGAGGAAGAAGTATATATGGAGCAACCCGGAGGATTCTCATTGACAGATGAAATCCTATTTATGTTTGTAAGTTGAAGAAGGTCTTATATGGACTAAAAACAAGCACCACGAGCTTGAGATTATAGGATCTGACAAATTTCACAAGAAAAAGCTGCTCAAGAAAGTTGGGTATTGTTGACAATAGTACCTTTACATTAAGTCTGACGGCGATAATTTACTAGTTGTTTTGGTTTATGTATTATTATTTTTGGTTGTACCTAATGAATCATCTCAGTTCATTGGTTTGCTAATTCTATGAAAACATAATTTGAAATGTCCATGATAGGGAGAACTCATATTTTAATGGTTTACAAGTAAAATAAAAGCTCGCGATGAATTTTTATTTCAAGAAAATATTTGAAAGAGATGTTGAAGAAATTTCGATGGAAGATTCCTCAGATGCTTAGTACACCTATATAGTTGCAAGCTGAGTAAATATGATATCTCTTCACCCGACGTTGATCAAAGAACATATCATTTCATGATAGGCGGCCTGTACATCACGCGATCCCATCCTCGGGATATAATGCAAGTTGTTGAATGGTAGGTCGTTATCAATATGCTCCCAAACAAAGTCATTTTGGTAGCTAATGTGTTGATATTTAAATACTTGAAGGAACAATGACTTATGGTCCGTGGTATCCTAGAAATCAGAATTTTCGGTTAACTGCCTATCTCGACGTAGACTGGCAAACCGTATTGATGAGAGAAAAAGCACCGAGGAGCATTTTTCCTGGTGACTTATTAGTTGCATGGTTTAGTAAGAAGCAAGGATCTATTTCATTATCCATCATGTAGGCAAAATACATTATTGCCGCTTACTTCGTCGCATTACTCAAATTCTATGGATGATACAAACTCATGATCCGAAGATAACCTACACTAACCTATTCCAATTCATCAGGACAACACCCTTGCCATTAGGTGTCTCCAAGAATCTACCATTCCAAGACTAAGCATATTCCAACTGGCACCATTTTCTCAGAGAACGTTACGTATTTAATCGCTCAACCTAATTTTATACCTCTATAGAACAGATTATGGGATATCTTTACTAAACCATTAGCAACGCCCCCCTTTTGGATACACCTCAAAAAGTTGTGGGTTATAACTTTGTGTCTAACTGCTCACCGGTCATGTGAGTAATTCTATTGAATATCCAGTGTATTTCCAAGATGCTCATAGTCGGCTGGGGAGTATGTTTTTGCAACAGATCGGGGGAACAATGTTTCTTCTTTGATATTGATGTCAAAGGGGGGGAGAAAAGAGTTCGAGAGTTGAGTCCTAATGCATGGAGAGTTGAGTCCAACGCATGTGGGGTGGCTTTGCTGCCATCAATGCCAAAGTGGGAGATTGTTGGCAAATATGTAACAAATAACGAATGGCATGAGTACAGAAGAATGTACAGAGGATTGTTAGCATATTTGGCTGTGCGCCGTGATAATTACTGGCTGATGGAAAGTACAATAGTGGTGATGGCTTAAGTACAAATAATGATGATTAGCAACGCAAAAACAATTGAGAGGAGAAGACTCGCTGATCGTTGATCCCATTCAAATTTCCAAAGAATGAGGGTCAGCCGACCGAATAAGAAAAGACGAGCAATAATTCAAAGAGGAGGATGAGTTCGGCTGAGCAGATCCAAGCGCAAGACCAACATCGTTGACTGGCGATAACCCGCACGCATTTTAAAGTACAAGGAGAAGTAGGTGTAATCGCGATTTCCGGTAAAATCGACTTCATCTCAGCCGCCGATCAATATTGGGATTTTGGACCGCTGATTCCAAATTCTATCGGAGTTTTAGGGATTGAGAGAGTTGACATGTCAAATATTATTGACATCGAGAATCGATATCGCTAATATGAGGAATCACGATAATCCGAGCCAAGATCTTAGGGTTGATTTGAACCAGTTGATCCAAAATTCCATGTCGGAGTATCGGAAATCGATAGATGGAGAATTCAGAGACTCTTAACATTAGGAGTCATGAATTGTCGAAATGCGAAATCCCAAACAAGACACGTCAGCAAACCTAATAACATGTGATGCAACCAGGCAATGACAAGTGTCAAAATGATTCAACAATTCAGGCACATAAAAGTCACCAATCAGAGTGACACATGGCAATACTCAACACGTCAGCCTCATCGCAGGACGCTAGTAGGTTTTACACCATGTCGAAGCTCTCGCGAGGATCGTAGGTTAGAAAGCTGCCAAAGTCTATTAATCCATTGTGGAATTCCGACATCGCTGGAGCATGCAAATCGGACGTAATTATGCATCACAAATCAAGATCAGATCCGGACCGCTGATCCAACTCCCATCGAAGTTTTGTGAATCGCAATCATCAAGAGGAAAATAAAACAATGTAACAAGAAATGTGAAATCGCGATAGCGCGAAAATCAAGATTCACCGCAAATAGCCAAGTCAAAGATCAGATAAGGACGCTGATCAAACTCATATCGGAGTTTCACCTAATCGCCAAATAGAGAGGCAAAGAACATTAATGCAACAAGAATGTTGATTTCACGATATGAAAAAAATCATGACTTAATCGCAACCATCAGATAAATGTGTGATCTGGACCGTTGATACAAATCCATTACGGAGTTTCGTGGATCGCGATTTGTAAGTGACAAAAAACTATGAACACCAAGAATCCCAATTTCATGATGATTGAATTCCCAACTTAATCCGAATCGTCGGATCTGATTATGATCTAGATCATTGATCTGAACGCTATACGGAATTTTGTGAATCGGGATTTGTAAGTGACAAAAACTCATATGCCAAGAGGTCGTAAAACCAATGGCGTGTGAAATATCGATTGATTCAACCACGATCAAGAAATGATCCGGACCATTGATCCGAATTTCTTCAATGGAGTTTCGGGGATCGGTATATGTAAGTGACAAAACTATGAACGCCAAGAGTGACGAAATCACATGTGTGAAATCATGATTTGATCTTAACCGTTGGATCAAGTGTTGATAAGAGGGTTACCGCTCTCCTTCTGGCTGCTTAACTCCTCGAAGTTTAAATCAAGAAGCAAAATGCATCATGATTGCAAATCGCTTAGCATTTCATTTACGCTTTCAATTGTTTTGACAAGGTCTTTTGCCTAAGGAGTTGGGAATTTGAATTGTCATGTAGGTGTGTGTATAAAGAAGATGAGACAGACTGTATGCTTTTGTTCTCAATGAGAAACAATGAAAACCAAGTAAGAAAAGGAAAATGAGAAAATGCACAGGATGAGATTGAGCAAATGTGCAAAGTGATATGAAACGCAGAGCGTATCAATGTAATGCTGAAGCAGAATAATAGAACAAGCTGGAAGCAGAAAGCACGAGAGAACGAAATTGATGCAGCATACCGGCCAACGCATGCTGAAGAGAAGAGCAGCTATAACAAAGGTGCGGAGACCATATTTTTCGCAATCAAGAAATATTGGTAAGAACCGATTTATCCAGAAAGTTGAATGTTTATTTAGCCATTTATGTTCTTGGGAGGTGCTCGGGATCAGTTATCCCGTGAGGTTCAAGTGGGAGCTTGAACACTGTGAAGTTGTAGCTCCATCCGTTGCAACCGAGAAACAAGGGTGGCAGGGAAGCTAGGGAGAACAAGGTTCTCTGCTATATAGGTTGGAGCCCTGTGTAACTGAAGTTGGTGCTTCCATCCGCTATCGGAACATTCAGAAGTTATGCTTCCATCCGTATTGCGCTGAAATATTTTTCCGTGGAGTTGGCGCTTCTCTAGTGGGTGCTAGAGAAACCAGAGAGTTGAACCTCTCAAACAAGTTGCAGCTTATAAAACGTAGGCCGTTCTGCCATTGAGTTGGTGCTCAATTATAGATGATGTACGAACTTAAAAGATCAGCCTATCATCAAGAAGAAGAGGTTTTCCCTATGGGCTCTCGCGTGAAAATATGTCTCCTCGCGGTATACCCTATGTGCAACGCTTTCTACCTCACCGGTCCATGTCACAGCATTGCTGGATGAATCAATACGAAAGAAGATTAATAATGTCTTAACGACTTAAAACTGTTTACCAATTTCACAACCCATCAACTCCTCAATCAGTAATAATGAATTCCAAATAACAATATGTAATAGGAATGACAAATGATCATTCAATAAAAAGTATTTAAGGTTTTACCTTAAGTCCCTCGATGATATACCAAAAATATGTTCACCGAATTTTCCTCGGATAAAAAATGTGAGATGTTTTGAAAGGTCGCATACAATCTTATCCAAAAAATCAGCTAACATTGACCAATTGTGGAAATCTACATACTAAGATACCAAAGTATTCTACCTCTTCTTTGCCAAATGCACATTTGGGCTTCTTTACCAATACAAGTAATTGTCTTTTAAAATTTGTAGTACCCAATCTACACATTGGAGGTGGTCGTCTTAATTCTTTTTGTAGATGAAGTTCTCAAATAAGGTTAGGAATTTGACAAACTTTCTCAAGAAAGTGCTTGTAAATCTTTTTCATGAAGCTCTCGAATGTGGACGGGGTACTTCTTCAAAAATCTATCTTGGGAATGCCCTCTTCTCTTATCATGATTTGGTGGTATCTTAACCTATGATCTAATGATTAAGCAAGGCTACTTTGGTGAGTTCATTCAGTTTCTCATTAATGATGGGAATTGGAAATTGGGCCTTGATAGCGATTTTGAAAAGTTCTCTATAATCCATGCACACATGCTACAATCCATCTTCCATACTAAAATGAGTAAGGCTTATATGGCACTTTAATTTGCTTCGATGACTCCTACATCTAGAAACTCAAGGATGGATATACTTGTAGGGTCAAATGTTGATATGATCCATATTCCAATGAACATTAGAACTACCCAATATGTCTATACACTATAAATTCAAGTTAAACCACTAATGAAATATTATGCTTATGCTCTATGTGATTTATTACATAAAGAAAATGATCACATCAAAGAAAAAAATCCATTGAATGACTAAGAAACCATATAAAGACATAAATTTTACACAGTACACCACAACTTTTCAAGTGAAGAACTCTTTTGGCGAATAAACACCATATCTCATTTAAGGCTTTTAACTTAGATGGTAGTGCTTACAATTAAATGATCCTTTCTTGTGCTTTGGAGAACAATTCTTTACACTTTCAAATGATGGGTTTATAAGTCGTTCTGATCTAAGCTCTCCTCTCGCTTACATTGCAAATTGAACATATATCTTATTCTTTAGAAAATGACCAACAATCTTCTTGCTCTACAACTTCACCTTAAGTAACATTCTCTCCAAGACTTAGTTAAGTAAACCCAATAATTTCCCAACACCATTGCTTTGGATTCTTGTACTTTCGTCTCTATCTCACACATGTGGAGGGTCATAGGGAGTCCACATAGAGGTTGAGGGTTCATTGGTCCTAGTTGGCCTTGGTCATTGTGTTAGTTATGTTAAGGGTGGAATCACATATTGAATAACCTTTTGTCGACAACCTCTTTGTTGATGACGTTGATGACTCTATCGTCGATCATCCACTTTATCAATCCTCTACCTTATTCATCATCTACCTTGCCAAGGAAACACCTAAGCGGTCATCTACTTATTTGATACATACCTAAATCCAATGACAAAAAAATCAACAATCATGAAAATAAATAAGAAGTAAGAGTTAAGTTTATAATGAAATATGGATGAGCGTTAACTAATTATTATATTTATCACGTATAGATCCTAAGTTGTATATTAAATATTATTAATAATTGATATTAGATGTTTATTTTCAAAGATATATTTTGTATTAGATAATCTATACAAATATATTTTGTAGAAGAGGAAAACTAGATAAAGAGTGGAAATGAATGGGGAATTTGTTCATTTATGTGGGAAAACCATGCTGTCCACTATGTTCTAATGGGAAACTTAGGAAACCTTTTTACTAATCGTTTGGTTGATTCGTAATATTGTTGTTGGAAATATGATTATGACTTTTATAACTATCATTTATTTCATAATAGTAAATATCTACCTTTAGCAAGTGTTGTTTCAAAGAGTGGTATGATTGGTTAGTCTTGTGAAATGGGAGAGGGAGAGTAGATACTAATTACACAAACCAAAAATTGTGATGCGCTCTCTATTGAATCAATCAAATAGAGTATATATTAATACAAAAGCTTTGTCTCAAGATAGGATAACTACCTTTATTTCACGATCTATTTGGTTGAGCAAATATCTCAACCTCACACCAATCTAGGAAGTTCACTGGTTGGAGAGAAACTCTCAAACCAACTAGGCCTCAACAACCTCCTAAAAGATAGGAACAAACACCTCGTAGAGACCAAAACTCTACCTAATAATGACCAATAAACTCAAAAATTAAATATGATCACACACACTAATGACAAGTGGGAGTTACATATCCCAACACTCCCCCTTAACGACTACTTGTCTTTACAATCGTCAGGGTAGGTCTTCATCATCACCGAGTCATGTGAATCGAAGCACCTCTTGATCAACAAAGTTTATGTTTGGTTCAACCTGGTACTTTCTCTTTGTACCTCGATCATGCATCACCAAACTACCAAAGTCCATATAAAGAGACAACCATCCACTAGAATGCATGGGTTATCAGCCGCTACAACCGTCGGTTTAGTAAGATGTCCTTCAGGTACATGGTTCATTTAACTTCTTGACGAAATCCCCTTGAATGTAAAACACATAGTTTCCAAGGCACCTTCCAGAGTTCATCCATAGAGCATGCAGTCGACTCGTGATATGGCTCACTCTAAAGAACTCCAAAATAGAGGTTTCTGCACTACAAATCAATAGGGATACATAACAAAGGGGTATGCATGCCTGGTCAGGTCTTATAATAATATCTCATTTACATGTTACATAAACATAGGTACATACATTACATACTCCATCTCATGGAGATACCAAGTGTACATAATTAACATTTCTAGGACCAATACATCAATTCCAAAAACATTACATCATAGATTCACTAAAAACAATGTGACTCGTATTAACAAATGGTCATGGGTCTTATTTATTCATACAACTCAATTCACACAATTCACTTTGTTTGTCCACTCGACTACCACTGTCAGTAGCTTCGCTTGGACTAATCTCTCTGTTGTTCAAAAACAACACCTCTCTTCTTCCAACTTCTTATCAAACATAATTACCAACTTAACGAGAACTCTACAGAGTTTTCGGTTTTTGGGGGGTAGAGTTTTTTACCCTATTTTTAAAATTGGTGCTACCAGTAGCACCCCCCACCCCCCCCCCC
>SNQJ01S0024789.1:125976-150567 GCA_010110895.2 Picea sitchensis | reverse complement strand
CCGACTCGATAAGGAAATGGGAGAGTGCGAGTAGATACTAATTACACAAACCAAAAATTTTGATGGGTTTTTTATTGGATCAATTAAATATCTCAACCTCACACCAATGTGAGAAGTTGAAGAGAATTTCTCAAATCAACTAAGCCTAAACAACCTCCTAAAAACTAAGAATATATTCCTTCTCATAAAGACTAAAACTCTACTTAATAATAACCAATAAACTCAAAAATTAAATATGATCACACACTAAAGACAAGTGGGAGTTACATATCCCAACAATTAAGCCATGTGAATGCAATCTCTAAGGAGATAAATGAATTTATGCATTATAACCATAGTTGTGGATATTTATCTATAATTATTGTCGAAATATTCTTTATTTGGGTAAGCCTGCTTATTCACTCAATCTTCCTTTCCTTTTTGGTGGGACATTTTGTGTGGGTGAGTAGGTGTGAAACAAGAGTAAGATACAACGATTTTGTGGTATCTTGGAATAACTTAAATATGATTATGAAATTTCATTTCCTTTTATGTGTTATCCCACATTGATTGTGAGGATTGATCCACAATAACATATAAATCCCAACATACCACAATCTTTATGTTAATAAGGTAATTGCAAGGGAGTTGCATCTCCTAACTTAATGGCATGGTTTAAGTTTGAGGCTTAGAAATTCAAATTCTTAAGTAAACTTAATAATCTAATGATGATATAGAGGTAAGGTCTATCATGCAATGAGCAAATTTTTTAAGAGGAATGCAAATGTTATCCAAGAAAACATATATAAGAGGAGGTAGTGTTTAAAAAAAGAGTTAATAAGTGGACAAATTTAAATTTTCTAGTGAGATTATTTTTTATTGGGTAAGCAAAGTTCTAATTTGATCCACTTATTTTTTCAAAATTCTGAAAATTTTGATTGTTTTAAAATAGGCCAAAACTCGTAAAGTCAAATATCCAAGATCAAAATTCCCATCAATAAAGTGGAACTATAACTTTCAACGAAATTCCTACCAAATCTAGGAAAAAATTCAACCAAAAAAAGTTAAATTTATCTACTAATTAACTTACTCCTTGAACAAAAAATCTAAGATGAAAACCATACTCTATATGTTGAAGTGATCTATAAAATTAATCTTCTTTCATCCAAGAATGAAAAAAAAGGCCATATGGTAGGCATTAATTTTTTTGACAAATGAAACAAAATAGCCCACCAAATCAATGAAAAAAAATGTCACCTATGATGCAAAAACAAGAACTTTTATGTCATTCAACATGCATAATCTTAACAGCCGAGAACTCAAATAAATAAATAAAACACTCATTTTAAAGAAATACTGGGGTTGGATGAATGAATGTGGGATTTACCCAAAATGGGGTCCCTCCAATTGAAATATCCATTGTTTCATTTATGGTTTAAATTCTTGTGGTTTGCTCTTGTATTTAATTAAATTCTCACACATAAATTAACAAAATGTGGTGAAGTTCCATTCTATAGTCCATGTTGGTTAATTTGTTTTTTATCTTACCCAGTTTTAATTGAATCACTACAATTTCTATTGTGATATGATGATTGTGCAATCCAAAGAACAAATACAAATTTGTGTTTTTATTGCATAAAACAATTGTTGTTATTTATTGAATCTTCGACGTTGATTATACTCTATGCAGATTTTGGGGTTGGATCTATTCTTTATTCCTTTTCACTCTGTGGTTGCCTTTAAAAAGAGGCGTTGGGAGTACAGTGTGTTGCAAAACTTCCACCTTTGCAGACTCAATGTATGTAGCCATGTGTTTCCATTGAAAAATTATATCCAGGACAAAAGATTTCAAATCATGAAGCAATAGTCATCACAATCATATTATCATAAGACTAAAATTTATTTTATGATATTTATAATAATTAGTTGCATTGATTTAATGCAAAAACATATGCATTGATTTAAGTGATGATACGATAAAAAATGATTTAGCATACTCAAGTAGTTGTATTGTAATATCCTCAATCTACTAGGCTAGGATATTAATGATTTATTGTGCATTTTTTTATGTTTTTGGTTGTGTTCTTATGTCAAACAATTAATATTCATATACTCTTTATGCTACAATCTTGAATGATAACTTCCTACAAATAGTTTGCATACTTATTACTTNATGGGGTCCCTCCAATTGAAATATCCATTGTTTCATTTATGGTTTAAATTCTTGTGGTTTGCTCTTGTATTTAATTAAATTCTCACACATAAATTAACAAAATGTGGTGAAGTTCCATTCTATAGTCCATGTTGGTTAATTTGTTTTTTATCTTACCCAGTTTTAATTGAATCACTACAATTTCTATTGTGATATGATGATTGTGCAATCCAAAGAACAAATACAAATTTGTGTTTTTATTGCATAAAACAATTGTTGTTATTTATTGAATCTTCGACGTTGATTATACTCTATGCAGATTTTGGGGTTGGATCTATTCTTTATTCCTTTTCACTCTGTGGTTGCCTTTAAAAAGAGGCGTTGGGAGTACAGTGTGTTGCAAAACTTCCACCTTTGCAGACTCAATGTATGTAGCCATGTGTTTCCATTGAAAAATTATATCCAGGACAAAAGATTTCAAATCATGAAGCAATAGTCATCACAATCATATTATCATAAGACTAAAATTTATTTTATGATATTTATAATAATTAGTTGCATTGATTTAATGCAAAAACATATGCATTGATTTAAGTGATGATACGATAAAAAATGATTTAGCATACTCAAGTAGTTGTATTGTAATATCCTCAATCTACTAGGCTAGGATATTAATGATTTATTGTGCATTTTTTTATGTTTTTGGTTGTGTTCTTATGTCAAACAATTAATATTCATATACTCTTTATGCTACAATCTTGAATGATAACTTCCTACAAATAGTTTGCATACTTATTACTTTTGTCAAACACAATGTATGCAATCTAAGTACACATAAAATAGAAGAGACAACATGAGAATTTTATTTATGGATGAAAACCCCAACAACAATACAATCTCTAAGGTTGTTATAGAAGTTGCAATAAAATCAATGAAAACACACAATACTCATGCCAAAACCTGGAATAATGTCATGGACTCGTCAATAGATGAAGCTTCCTCCTCCAAACTGTAGAAAGGATAATTCGTAACCTCGAACCCTCTCCAAGATGAAGCTCATGCGAAGATCCCGAATGGATCTTCCTCCTCGTCTAGCTAGGGTGGATGTTGCACCACTGAAACCAAACCAAAATGGAAGGGTTTTGCCAAAACTCTAACGAAGACCTTGGCCCCAAGAGCACTTCAATAAGATATCAATCCAAATCATAATACCAAAGTGAAATGCGACCCCTCCTTTTATTCTTCCCCCATGCCCAATCATGGATAACAAGCATGGATTAGACCAAACTCGTGACTGTTGTAACAATAACAAAAAATTTCACTTGTTCATTATCAAAAATAACTCACTGATTTATGCTTGAGATACAATGACGAGGAATGTATAGATGGCTGGAAGAAGTGGACTATCTTTTTGTTGTAATAATTGTTAGAAGCATCAAACAACTGCCTGATATAGCCTTCTAGTCAATGTATTTTATTGCCAAAGGAGTTTCGACCCCTACTCAATATATAAATGTGATCAACAAGGCTCACTACCTCCTCCCACTTGAGAGCTCGACCCAACAGTTCCAAATCGTCCCTAAGTAAGACAACTCGAATCAACATTGAGTGTGACGTTGCCCAACCATGAAAAATCTCAATCCCACTAGAATTGACCTCATATGATCAATAAATCAACCTCTAGTGAATGGAGTGGCTCCTTCTATGAGAGTGGCACCTAATTGCCAAGAAAATCATCTCGAAAAGGTAATACACATCCCAAAACAAGTAAAAATTGGCCCTAGCCATTATAACTCGACCTCAACATATCTACAAAACCTCTTAGCAAATGATCTTGATATCCCAATAGCCTTAACTTGGTCCAAACAAGAGAGATCGACCCTACTCAACCAGAACACATCCCCAACCACTCAATAATTTTCCCAACAGACAAAAATCGGCCACAATAGAATTCTAACTTAACCCTCTAGCAAAGAGCTCTCCCAACACTATGGATGACTCATTGCCCTAGTTTCAAGGAATGCACCTAGAACTTAAAGAAATCGCCTAACAATAAGATTATGTTCTCAAAAAAAGAAACTCAGCGCAACACTACCAATATACTCTCCTTAATGTTGAAATATTATAGCTTCGAAGAATATTCTAATTATATTTGAGTCATTATCTTTTAGATCAAATGCCCTTTTGTGGATTGATCATGTCATGTCTTGTATAAGACCAAATCCCCTTTTTTGGATTGGTCAAACCATATTTATATGGTGGTATTTGTAAATTCAGCCCCTAGGGTTTATAAAGTGGTTTTAACCACTCTTAGAAGAAGTCATCCCTACTAAGTGAAGAGACATAACCTTAGTGCCTCCTCAACTAGTATTTATAAGTAAGGATGGTGTCTCACTTGGTCACTCTCACACTCACTCATCTAGTGTGCATATCTTGAAGGAAGTTGCAGTTGCAGGAGGAAGGATAAGAGAGGCGATGCTTAGTCTTGGTTTATCTTTGGTGTTTTGATCTTAGTATTGGAATTGTATTGGCAATCTATTATTGAGGAAGTTTTGTTGGGTTTTCTATAAAATGTTGCATACCTTGTGATTTTGTTTCTTTCAGTGATCCTCTTTATGCTATTGTTTTGGAAATGCATTGATTTCTCATGTAATTTGGAATTTACCTAATAACAATGTTAAAACTTAACATGGTATCAAAGCTTGACTGAACAGAGTACCTTTCACTGGGTATCTAAAAATGACATTGTTGTCGTACAAGGAAATTAGGGCTTTTTACTGAAGAGGAATTTCTGACCAAAAACCAACTAGGGAAGTGTGCCCTACCCTACTGCATTCTTTGGTAGCTTGAGTGCACATTTTCAGTGGCCAGACTCTTTTGAAAGTCAAACCCTAGTTTTTGTTGGTACAAAAACCCAGGAAACCAGAACCAGAACCAGAAGTACCAGTCCAAAAGTGCGCAGGTCAAGTTTCAAGGGGTAAAACTTGGAATTTTCTGAAACAGTCAGCTCCATCTAACTCGCCTCATCCCAACACATCTCTTGGTAAGTTTAGATTCAATTTATGAGCACTTTCATTTTTTGTTCATTTTCCCTCTAGGTCAAGATGTCTACAAGCACCAAGCTTGTTGACAAGTTAGAAGGTGTGGAAAATTTTTGTGCCTGGAAGTACAAAATTGGACTCATTCTTGAAGAGAATGGCCTTGCAAAATTCATAAAAGAAAATATATCGGAACTCAAAGAAGAAGAAACCAAAGAGAAGTACAAAAATGATATGATTAGGGCCAAAAGAATAATTGCATATTCCATTAAAAACCACTTGATACCTCAAGTGTCTTCTAATAATACTCCAAACGATATGTTTGATTCCCTAACTATAATGTATGAATGAAATAACATCAATCGAAGATGAATCTGAGAATCCAACTCAAGAATACAAAGATGCAGAAAGGAGAAACAGTTCATGACTATTTCTCTAGGGTGTCTCAGTTTAAGGAATAGTTAGAAGCAATTGGAGACAACTTAGATGAATATGAACTCATAATGACAACTCTTAATTGTCTCACAAGACCTTGGGATTCCTTCATCCAAAATATCTGTGCAAGAAAAGAGAAACTCCAATTTGACAGACTATGGGAAGAGTGTGTTCAAGAAGAAGAAAGAGTGGCCAATCAAGAAGTTGTACTATTAAAAGTTGAAGATCAAGCCCTAGCTGCTCATGCTAAAGGAGGAAATAAAAGGTCTCATTTCCAAAAGGAGACCCACCCTCATAAATAATCTCACTCTCCAAAGAGATTCACCCATTTTCATAAAGAATCTCACCCTCCAAGGAGATTCCATAAATATCATAAGGGTCAAAGAAAGGAAAAATACTTCTCCTCTTATCAATTCTATCATTGTGATAAGATGGGACACATTGATAAGAATTGTCCTACCAAAAAGGAAGAATACAAGAAGAGAAAAAAAAAAATGCATCATGCCCATGCAGCTGAAGATGACCAAATAAGAAATTGAAGATTATGTTTTGTTTTCCTCCCTCTCAGGATCTGTGACACCTGGAGAGGATACTTGGCTCATAGATAGTGGTGCTTCTAAGCACATGATAGGTCAAAAAGTCATGCTCTCTAGCCTTACAGAAAATGACTTCCCCCGTAAAGTTTCACTTGGAGATGACTATCAATACCCTATCAAAGGAATGGGAGAATCCACTTACAAATTGGATTCAAGAGCTCCTATGAAAATGAAGGATGTACTCTATGTACTAGGCTTGACAAAGAACTTACTTTCTATCTCAGGCCTAGATAAGAAAGGATTCAGTGTTGCATTCATATATGGTGAAGTTCTTATGTGACCTAAAGTAAAAACTATAGAAGATGCAATTGTTATTGGAACATAAGAAGGAGGTTTGTACAAGTTAAAAGGTCACTCAGATGTAGCCTTAACTCACTCTACTGAAAATCCTTATGAAATTTGGCACAAAATACTAGATCACATCAACTACAAAGCCTTACCATATGTAAGAAAGGTAGTCACAGGTTTACCATAATCTAAGGTTGATCATGAAGGTGTATGCAAGGGATGTGCACAAGGAAAGAACATAAATAATCCTTTCCCGAAGAGCGATAGTAAAGCAAAAGGAATCTTGGAACCCATCCACTCAGATGTATGCGGTCCAATGCCATCAACTTCTCTAAGTGGGAATGTATACTATGTATCATTTATTGATGATTACTCTCGTAACACTTGGGTTTAATTCTTGAAATCAAAAGATGAAGTACTCAGAAAGTTCAAGGAATTTAAAGCCTTGGTAGAAAACCTGTCCGAAATAAAAATCAAGATACGCAGATCAGATAATGGAGGAGAATACACCTCAAATGAATTTGGAAGATTTTGAAGAGATGTCTGGATTGAGAGGGAGCTCACCACTCCCTATAATCCTCAACAAAATGGTGTAGTAGAAAGAAAGAATAGAACAATTATGGAAGCAATGAAGACTATGATTCACGATCAAGATCTTTCAATGCACTTATGGGCTGAAGAAACAAGAACAACAATTTATGTCCAAAATAGATTATCCCATAGTGCACTTGGATTCAAAACTCCCTAATAAATGTTCATCGGAAAGAATCTGGAAGTAAGCCATCTCAAAATATTTGGTTGTCCAGTATTTGTACACATTCCAAAAGAAAAGAGAACTAAGTTGGATCCCTCGGGAAAGAAGGGAATATTTGTTGGATACTGTGAGGTCTCTAAGGCCTTCAGAATTTACATACTAGGTTACCATCATATTGAGATCAACAAAGATGTAACCTTTGATGAAGATGCAACACTTAAGAGATCAAGGAAATGCCATCTTGAATAAGTATATGAAGAAGAAATTGTAGCTCCCAGAGTTGCAGAACACGTGAAGGAATTTACAGTTAACCCTGATGATGAGATTCCAGAAGATCATTATATGATAGAATCTCAAGAACCTCCTTGAATGACGATATCTCACAAGATAAATCCATCTTGGGCGAGAGAACTTATTCAAGATGGAGAGAAGTTTGGTGCCCCAGAAGGAACCATGAGACAAACCAAGAAACCTAAGCCATTCTCCAATTATATGGCTTTGATGTATGATCTCATAGAAAATAAAACCACTTTCTTTGAAGAATCCATTCAAAATAGAATACCAGTCCATTATAAAGAATGTTGTATGGGAAGTAGTTCCCAGACCAAATAACAAAGATGTGGTATCTTCCAAGTGGATATACAAGATAAAACATGCAACAAACGAAAGTATTGAAAAACACAAAGAAATATTTGTGGCTCGTGGTTTCTCTCAAAAGGAAGGTATTGATTATGAAGAGACTTTTTCTCATGTAGCCAAATACACTTCTATCAGAACCTTCATAGCTCTTGCATCCAAAATAAAGTGGAAGATGCACCAGATGGATGTGAAAACAACCTTCTTAAATGGTGTTATTGAAGAAGAAGTGTATATAGAACAACCACAAGGGTTTGAAGTTGAAGATAGGAAGACTCATGTCTGCGGGTTGAAGAAATATTTGTATGGGTTGAATCAAGCTCCCAGAGCTTGGTATGGCAGAATTGATAGTTTCCTGACGAGTTTGGGATTTACCAAGAGTAAAGTTGATTCTAACCTTTAATTCAAGGTTATGAATAATGAGCCAGTTATACTGCTACTGTATGTGGATGACTTATTCTTAACATGAGAATAAAATCTCATTACAGAGTGTAGAAAGAAGCTCAATGCAAAATTTGAGATGAAAGACCTAGGCCCAATGCATTATTTCTTAGGTCTTGAAGTTTGGCAGAGCCCATAAGAGATATTCCTTAACCAAGGGAAGTATGCAATTGAAATACTGAAGAGATTTGACATTGTGGAATGTAAATCCATGAACACACCCACATAAACAAATTTGAATCTCTTGGTTGATACTTCGTTAGATTTGGTTGATGCTACTCTATATAAACAAATTATTGGTTCATTGATGTATCTAACGAATACCAGGCCAGATATATGCTTTGTTGTGAACACCTTGAGTTAGTATCTGATAGAGACCATACATGTTCGTCTTGTAGCTACAAATCATGCGATGAGATACCTTAAGGGTACCTTGGATTATTGTCTCTATTATATTGGATATCATGACTTCAGACTATATAGTTATACGGATTCAGATTGGGATGGAAGTTCCTTTGATAGAAAGATAACTTCAGGATGTTGTTTTAGTCTGGGGTCAGCCATGACTTCATGGAAAAGAAGGAAGCAATCCAGTATTTCTCTCAGCACGGTAGAAGCAGAATACATTGGAGCATGTTCCGCCAGTTGTGAAGCCATATGGCTTTGGAAGTTGTTGACAGGTCTGTTTGATTTGGAGATGGAATCCACCGTGATTCTATGTGATAACCAGAGTTTCATAAAGATGGTGGAGAACCCAATGTTCCATGATAAGTCGAAGCACATAGAGATCTGGTATGACTACATTCGTGATATGATGCAAAGGGGAGATATATATCTCCAATATGTTGGCACAAATGAGCAGGCTGCAGATGTGTTGACCAAGCCTCTGTCTCATGTGAAGTTTGAGTACTTCCAAGACAAGATTGGTGTTGTCTGAAAGGACCTCCCTCGAAAGGGGGAGTGATGTTGATGATACTATAGTATCCTGACCAACAACGGATAGCTCCATTAGGATTTTATATCCTAGGGGATTGATCATCCCTGGACAGATCCCAAAGGTCCGATAAGGATGGTCTATCAAAGTACCTGCGCATATATATGTTAGTTGTGGTTAGTAGTGGTAGCTTAGCTAGGATTTTATATCCTAGGGAATCGTTTGATTCCTAGGAAGATCCCGAAGGTCCAGCAAGGATGGTCTGTCAGAGTACCATGTGATAGCTTGTTAGGTTTTTATATCCTAGGGAATATTATGATTCCTAGGCAGATACCAAAAGTCCGGTAAGGACGATCTATCATAGCACCACAAAATTTTGTTGTTGCACCTGCCTCATTCTGTTGCCATATGATGATGATGTTTTTGTCTCATCCTTGTGCTATTGATGTTGTTGTCTCAACCTCGTGCTGATGATGTTGTTGTTTCAACCTCGTGTTGTTGATGATAATGTAATAGCCTTGTGTTGTTGATGATGTTGTACCAACCTCATGTTGGTGATATTTTTGTTCTAGATTTATGCTAATTGATGTTGATGTTTCAGCTTCACGTTGATGATGATGATGATGATGCTACTCCAGCTTTATGCTGTGAACGATGATGATATTGTTGATGACAAAAAACTTTCGATGATTTGTAGATGTGCCAGTCTGTTTTCCAGATGTTGATGATGATGTTTCCCTCTCTTTCTCTTGATGATGTTGTATTGGGTTATGTCAGTAGAATACCCTTCTCGTTAAGGGGGAGTGTTGAAATATTGTATCTTTGAAGAATATTCTAATTATATTTGAGTCATTATCTTGTAGATCAAATCCCCTTTTGTGGATTGGTCAAACCATATTTGTATGGCAGTATTTGTAAAGTCGGCCCCTAGGGTTTATAAAGTGGTTTATACCCTTTTTTTAATTTTCACTTAAATATTAAAGTCACTTTTACTAATTTCTAAGTGACAATTAATCTAAAAATCACTTTATTAATTTTTTACTTAATGTCACTTTAGAAATATAAGATCTCCTCGCTAAGTGACATTAAATAAACCCCTTGACTCCCCTTTCCTTCATTGACAAGCCTCAAAATTCATCTCCAACTGTAGAATAGGGGAACCCAAAAATGAGGACATTACATGTATTCATTTTAACAATGATATAACATAAAACAATAGGGTGCATTGATTTTAGTGATAATGATATAACATAAAACAATAGGGTGCATTGATTTTAGTGATAATACTATGAAAAATGATTCAATGCATTACTTGATTGAAAAAATGACATGTGTCCCTCCTAAAAGAATAATATAATTTCAAAACAGATATTATAAGTTGAAGTCATGCACTTTGTTTAGTTATGTGTGATTTATCTATCAGTATTTGCATATTAAAATAATTATAATATTAAGATATATAAAATATGAAAAATGTGCTCAACCTAGACTATAACATTAAATATTAAGTAAATTGTTTATCCTAGCCATGCTCTTTGAGATATTCTTGGAGAAAATTTTAAGGGAACTATCTTAGTTGTGCTCTATGATTTAGAACAATTAGTTGCATTGATTTAATGCAAAAAAATATGCATTGATTTAAGTGATGATACAATAAAAAATGATTTAGCATAATCAAGTAGTTGTATTCATTTTAAAAATCATACAACATAAAACAATATGGTGCATTGATTTTAGTGATAATGATATAACATAAATCAATAGGGTGCATTGATTTCAATGATAATACTATGAAAAAGACTCTGTCTAAATGTTCTACGTTTTGACATTTTTTGTTGGAATCTGATGATATAAATCTGAGTGAAATTGTGTTTTTCTATTGTTTAAGTTTCATTTTTAATTGCATAAATGGGTTCAGTGTGTTGGAAAACCCCCGAGACACTCAAATTACATAGAATTAACCACTCAAATTTGCAGATCCAATATTTTTTTCCAAATTTCAATTAAAATTGAACAGATAATATGTCCGGAAAAGAGCTAAAACGTAAAATGTTTAGACTACAACCTATGAAAAATGATTCAATGCACTAATTAATTGAAGAAATGATATGAAGGTAATTAATCCTCTATATTGACTTCAACTATGAGATACAACGAATCATCAAGTGAAATGAATTTATCAATAACGTAGTGACAACAAATTTTAAAACATATATCATAAGTTGAAGTCATGTACTTTGTTTGGTTATGTGTGATTTATCTAATAGTATTTGCACATTAAAACAATTATAATATTAAGCTATATAAAATGTGAAAAATGTGTTAAACCTAGAAAAGAACAATTATAATTTACTACATTCTTATTAATATCACATTTTTCATCATTCTACATTCTTACTTTTTATATTCAACATATTCCTCATGTAAGTCATTAACTATATTTTTGTTCATACTCTTTATATTCTCAACAAACTAATGTAACTGAATAAATTTCAAATGATCAGATTAATATTGGAAATATAGATATACAAATTTTTGTTGATCTACAAAGTTTGTGTGACCTCCCACGATTGGAACCAACATAGATCCATCTTAACCCTGGATCTATCAAGCGTCGAGAGGGATCAAATCTCTCTTGGTGAAAAGCTTTGACCTTTACTCAAATTTTTCACTCTAAAAAATATTTTCACCTCGATATATTCGATCCCTCTCGGTGCTTAATAGATCTGGGGTTAATATGGATCAATGTTGGTCCAATAAAAGTTATGCTAATTGTAAGTTATGTACCTTTCAACTAATAACTTGGAGTCTGTTCTCCTGGCCGACTTTCCTTCTGATGTATTTCTAAAATTTTGGCCCTCCAAGTCTGAAATTTTGGTTTGTAGTACTCTGATATGTCCTCTCTGCAATGCCACAAGTCTAACCAAAATTGGATGTGTCAAGTGGAATTTAGGGTAACTTTCCCAAACGATGTTGATTTTTGGCCTTTCCGGGAGAGCGAACTTGTACAGAATGCTACGTGCCCAATATTAATATTTGATTCTGAAACTTGTACCAAAACTACTGCAGATTGTCCTCTTTCCAATGCAACTAGTCTCACGGAATTTGTATGTTCTATGACGAATATATGATTGTTTTACTTGGAACACTTGTTTGAGACTAGTTATAAGACTAGTGAAAAACCATATCTTCCAGAGGGTGTATCTCCAAAAGTACAACAACCCATAAGATGAAATTCGTACCACAAGTACCTCGATATGTCTTCTAAACAATCTCCAATGGATCCCCTGCAAGGTATCCTACTTCCTAAAGTGTGGATTTTTCCCACTTGGGCATCTGCTGAAGCTCCAACGTTGGCTCCTCATATGGTTGTATTACCTTCTCGTCTCCATGTAAATAATCATCTGAGTCTGAATATGTAGGAGCTGAGTGTATGGAATTATCATCTCATATGTCTGCAACTGATGGAAGCATAGGAGTATCTTCATGTTGCATTGGTGGTACATGCAAAGGACTCTCCTCAAACTGAACATTGCACTCATTGATGAGTTGGTCTGTAGAGGGATCAATCAACCTGTACCCCTTCACATCATCTGGATATCCCACAAAGATGCAAGGTGTGCTATGTGGATCTAATGATTTCCTCTTTTCATAAGGAATATCGGCCCATGCACGAGATCCAAAGATGCATAACTATGTGACATCTAGTTTGTCACCTGTACAAGCCTCAAAAGGTGGCATGTCCTCAACAGATCTATGAGGACATATGTTTTGTATGTAAGAAACATAGTTGTTGAGGAAAAGGTATGGAAAACCTTACTCAATTATTTTCATATTTTACCAGGCTAAGGAAAGATAGTTGGGATTGTCACCTGAGGTTTATAGTCTTAAAACAAAAAAACAATCACTTAATCCACATGTATTAAGTGCAAGGGAACGAAGATGTTTTTTTTTTATATTATATGTAACTGTGCAAAAAGAAATAATCTTAAACATAAATTACACGAGTGTGTACACAGAGATAAAAGAAAAAGAGTGAACTAGATCATCAAAATACATATGTGAGAATGAAACAATAATTTGATTTTTATATTGATTTCATTCTGAGATACAAGACTGAGTTCTCTTTACAAACCCCTGCGAGGGTAGGGACCAAAGTCAGATTTAGAAGTCTCTAATGGGCACCATACAAAAATAATCTGACAACAAAAGAAAACTGAAGCTAAAGATCTGGATGAGCTTGCCACAAAATTTTGTCACTTGACTCTGCAAGATATTCTTTATCAGTCATGAAATTCAATTCATAAACAAACAAGAACACACAGATTGCCAAAGATAAATCATACACCTTTAAAACAAGCTGCCAAAACATGTGATTCAGTTTTGAATCATGTTGCCTTCAATAAGACCCTATTGTCATCAAGAGGGTTAAGCCTTCTAGTAAACTCAAAATGAATGAAAATTGAAAGTATCTCACTATTATAGAGCAAACTTTATGGTTGTAGTTCTCCTTCTATTCTCTCCCCCTTGTCTCTTTATTTGATTAAGCTTTTATTCCTTCTCAATAAGTTATGGTAGTTCAACTACCTTTCTTTAGTTAAGCCTAATTAGCTTAACCAATTAGTTGAGACAAATAATAATAGTATACATAAATAAGGGTCTAATTAAATAATAACTAAATAGGTGGGATGCCTTATGACTCCCATTTCATTTCTTTTAATAATCATCGAACATGAAATATAAAACCTCAATCATTTGATTCAAACATCCTCTTTGTAACTCTCATTCTCACATTTATAATCAAATGTTTTAATATCAGAAAAATATAACATGACCATATCAAAAAATATCATTATATCCATGTTGTCCAAAAACATGCCTAAATATATGCTTGCTATCCAAAATATCGTCAAAGTAAAATTATTTTCCTCAATAGAAAATAACATAAATCATCATTAAAAACCGTATTTACTGTGAGAGGAATTTGGCCACTTTTCATTGTTGTCTTCTTTTGATCTTTTTGTGGCAGCCTTAGGTTGATTGGAACCTTGAGGCTAGACTGCATTGATAAAATGAGAACAATCGTCTTTGATATGAAGACTAGAGGACACAAATTCAGAGGACTCTTTAGATGACTTGGAGGGAGTGGCCACTCATTTTCCTTTATCTTGCTCAGGCTTGGGAACATCATCTTTTAGCCTCTTACTGGCATGAGAAGACTGCATGGGTGAGAAAACATGATCACCTTGGGCATTTGGATTTTTTGGAAGAGGAGGAGGGGGAAATGGTAAAGACACAGTAGGCCAATCATAGTGATGAGATAACAATCTCTTGCCAACCATCATTGGTAGACGGTTATGGCTACTTAGACACATGAGGGGGAACACAAATACCAAAAAAGTTTTGATGTGGTTGTAAGGGAGGTATCTTAGGAAGGGGATGGAGGATCCTATAGCCAACTAAGTTGAAAAAACCATCTTGAAATATATCATTTAATTCTTGTGGATCAACATCAAAATTTATTGAAAACCATAGCCCTCTATGGCCCCTCTGCCAATTTCCTCTACCTCTATTAGCACCTCTGCCATTACTATCACTGCTAAAGAAACTCATCCTTAGGTAATATTCCACACATGTTATAAAAAAAACTCTTAACAATCCATGCATCAATACTCTACCTAAATAAAATCAAAAGGTTGACTCTATTATTCACCATAGAAACACATGCAATCCATCCATAAATATCTTAAAACTTTAACAATCAATTTCCATTTGAACAGAGGGTGGTAGGGCTATTGGGAAGATGAGGGTTTTATAATGTGCGAAAAATGGTAGCATGGATGGGAAACAACCAACGAATATTTTTCAAGGAAATGAAGAAGTAACAGAGACTATATCCATATCCAACTTTCAAACACGAGTCATCAACTAGCTTTTCTTTTTTGTTATTAATCATTTTTTCTTTCCAAATAGAATTTTAAATTCATAATAATAGAACAATGAGTGTTTTAATGTATTTGGGAAGATGAGGGGTTTATACTGTGCAAAAAATGGTATAATGAAAGGGAAAAAAAATGATTAATATTCTATTATATGCAATAGTATAAACAAATGCCATGATCACCAACATTTTCCAAGCTTTTTTCTTTTTAATAATTCAAATCCAAGACACGGTTGTTTCAAACCCCAGGAAAGTTCCAAGACTGTCCACTATACAACTTTTATTTCTTTTATTCGTAGAGTTTTTATGATAGACTGCTAACAAAATCATTCCAACAACTAAAACCATACTACATCAAGCACACAATGGAACACAACATAAGCCAACAACCCTTCGATATACAACATTGATATCACAAATCTCAATATTTGTTTTGTAAATAGACTGGGTTTGAAAACCAGGTGATCCTAGTGCTATTATTTTAACATCATACAACTTTTAAAATCGAAAAACCTCCATGGATATATAACAAATGAGATGCAGATAACCTACCTTCCCAATGTTGGGTTAGCTACTGATAACACACATCAAGATCAATTTCCATACATCAATAAAAGAACTGAGGTGTGGGAAAATGCAAAGGTGAACCCTTCAAGAGGTTTGTAAAAAGGACATTTTAACCATCTCTTATCACAACATACTTTCCACAAACCTCTCCACATACCTCTCATGGAGGCCGCAACGAAAATATTCCCATACATCTACAAATTGTTTATAGACAGTTTGAAGGAGATACAAATCTTCAAAAACTGGGTAATGACGTTAAGCAAACAAACAATCTAGAGAAAATAAACCCTCAAATTTTAATGACTAGAGATGAGTGAAACCCAAAAAACTTTCCATAAAGTTTTCCAACAAGCATAGCACAAAGGCAATATTCATTCTGGACACAATGCAATCCAAACAGAAAGGAAATTTCAACCATTAATCAGCCTGAACACTTAAACTCCTACAAGTAAGAACTCCACTTAATATGTATTTCCACGGTCGATACCCACATACATTCATTTAACTTTAGAAAGCAAACACAGCCCGTAAGAAAATCTAAGAGCCAACATCAAGATTTTATTCTAAGTAGAGCTATATTTCATGAATGGAGAGGCAAGATCCATCATACATGTATGCAGAATGCCAAGAAAACAATGAGTGTGACTATTATTTCCAAGGCCGAGTAAAACGGAAGCAACACCAACCAAAGAAACCAACACAAATGTGAACCAAGTGAGGGTGGCATCTTCGAGGTAGGGTTGGAGAGACGTGCAATAATTGCACGTAGTTTCTTTCATTAATTCCATCAACTATAGCCAAGTATGATCACACCAACACATAGTCCACTATGTGTTCCACATAACAAAAAAAATCGAATTTTCCACCTTCCATTAACTCATATGCATACTTTAACACTTAGAACCAAATACATCGAATGTCCCACATTCCTTGCTAGGGGAAAATTGCCACCCTATAAAACTTAATCAATGTCCATGATAACACAAGAATATCATAAGTGTGATATACGATACCCATATATAGCCCATGCTTGGAGTTTGAATTAACAAGTCAAAATGTAGGTGTAGCAAGAATAAGCCAAGATGCTCATTAAGACAACATTTTTCCATTTCCCTTTTAAAATTAAATTAAATTGCCAATACACCATCATTCATTTATTTCACACGGAGGTAGTTTCGAATTTTTAAACTGAAGAATCATATTTGTGTGGTGACCATGAGTGAAATAAAATAAGAGCGCTTTTCATCACTATTCACATAATGGGGTCCCATCTATTTAGTATATTATTAAATATATATATAAGTAGTAAGGCATTGCAACCCATTTGCAAGCAGGAATTCCATGTTGCACTTTTGGGCATCAACAAACTGACGACTCCATAGGGAAATCTGTTCTCAACAGATTTAGAACTCAAAATGTCTTGGTTTCGTAGACCAGTAGAAATAAATGATTGAAAAACAACTGAAAAGAATAGTTATGCAACAGGGGGAAAAAGATGGTTTAAGGGAAATAATGAGACGAGACTTTGGGAATAACTTATGGAAAGTGATACGTATGAGGGGATTTGTTCATGTATGCATAACAATCGAATAAGACATAGCATATAATGATTCTTAAATTTTCAAGGAGAATGCTTCTGATATGCTCTTGAATCTCAGGATGGAGGGAAGAAAGGGACAGCATAAACAAGGAAGAAGACACAATCGACTATATTACAACAGTATTGAAAGAAAAAAGCTATTTCAGTGATGTCTGAAATGAAGGCATCTTGACAGCTATGTGTACCTTATTTTTCATCGATCAACAATACTTACAGAATGGCATTGTTATGGAAAAATTGATCCACACTTTTTTTTTGATAATTATGAAAAATAAAACAACAAAAATTAAAAACTCAACAACCCAAAGTAAAAAGGAAACAATAAGGAAAAAAACTATATACAAGAGTCATGTTTTCATAAGCGTTAATGATCAAGATGGTTCCACATAATGTTTTAAGTGGGAACCATTAGTACTGTAAGAGAACAATCACTCCAAATATTTTAGAAGGTATGAGTTTGTGCCCGGGATAAAAGCGATTTTGAAAGTACCTAGCCATAATTTTTGGAACTTAGAGTGTCTCCCTCTTTCATCACGAACCGAGTCCCAAAGTAGAACTTTGTCATCAATATTGAATTGGGCATCCTTTGCTCATTTATTAAAATAATTTTTCATAGTTTGATTCCTTCTTTTTATGTTCTCCAAGGCAAAACCCCTTTGTTCTTTCAGGGTTAACAATACATTTATCCTTTGGGGAATATTGGAAGAATTTAATTCTTTAATTTGTAACATCAGTTGTAAGGAGGTAAGCTCTATATCAGTAGGAATAATAGCCTCTTGGCCATATACAAGCTGAAAAGGAGTAAAGCATGTGCTTGCTTTGGTGGTTGTGTGATCTACCTAGAGAGCGTAAGTGAGAAGTGTGTGCCACTAACAAGGTTTATCTTCTATCATACTCTTTATGATCCTAACCAGATTCTTTTTAGTGGAATCTGCTTTCCCATTTCCCTGAGGGTATTAAGGAGATGAAGTGAAATGTTTGACCCCTAACTTAGCCATAAATTGAGTCATTTTTGCATAAATGAAGGCTGGACCATTGTCCGTAATGATTTCTAATGAGATGTCGAATCTAGAAAATATTTTAGATTCTAGGAAAGAAATTACATGTTCATCCGATGAATGTCTAAGAGGGACAACCTCGGTACACTTAGTAAAGTAATGAGTGGTTGTCAAAATAAAGATATTCCCTACAGAAGATGGAGGATTCATAGGACCAATGAAGTCTAGGCCCCATCTAGAAAAAGGGAAATCTGGAAGGATGGGTTTTAAAGGCATGGCAGAAAGACGCTCTTTCCCAATGAATTTTTGGCATTTATCACCGGATCTTACAAATTTATATGAATCGCAGAATATTGAGGGCCGGTAGTAACCATTTCTTATGATCTTAAAAGCAGTAGCCTTAGATGAAAAATGGCCACCAATGTGGATGACAGAAGCTAATGATCCATGGATTTTGTGTAACAATTTATGTGCTTCTTCATCATTTACACATTGAAGTAACAAACCATCGGTGAACCTCCTAAACAAAGAGTCTCCTAAAATGATATTCTTGGAAGATTTGAGGCAGAGTCTCCTTCTCTGGTGGGGATCTAAGTTATCTGGGAATTTTTTATTCTGTAAATAAAACACCAGAATTTTATACCAAGGATGTTAAGATATAGAAAGATTTTGATTTTCAATATAGAATAGTGATGATCCTGATCATCAAGTTCTTCACTTGGTTCAAGGTGTTGAGATAAGTGAAGGTCTAGGTCACGTCCATTTATTTTCTTTGAAGTCATGATCGTCAAATCATTCTCCTGAATTTTGGCAAGCCAGTGTGCAATTTTTCTTGAAAGATAAGTCTGCGAAAGAAAAAACTTGACAGAAGGCAAAGGGAATTTTACCTGCATATGTTTGCCTAAAATAAAATGGTGAAATTTTTCTATAGCCTTGACAAGAGAAAACGCGTGTTTCTCAATACAAGAGTATTTGATTTCATCATCTGATAAACTATGGATCATGTAAGCTACATGTGTTTCATTGTTTTGGTCATCGCTTTGTAAGAGGATAGCACAAATTGCTTCCTCGGTGGCATTGGTATATATCATAAAGTCTTTCTCAAAATCTGGTTTCACCAAAACCAGTGAAGAACTGATCACTTTATTAATCCTAAGGAAAAAATTCTCGACATCATCTGTCCAAGAAAAAGAACGATCTTGCTTCATAAGAATATGAATTGGTTTAACAATGACCGCAAAATCTGGAACAAACCTACGAAAAAAATTGATAATGCCCATGAAAGCTTGAACTTCTTTCTTGGAGGTGGGGACAGGAAGGTTTAGAATCTCAATAATCCTTTCAAGATCTATGCTTATTCCTGAATAAAAAACAATATGACCAAGACATTTCCCTTCGTGATACTGAAAATAGATTTGGAAGGATTTAAAGAAATGCCAAATTTTCTGCAACGCATGAGAACTTTTCTAAGATGACCAAAATGACCCAACCGGTTTTTAGAATACACAGTCAAATCATCAAGATAAACTTGGATAATATTATCGGTTATATTGTCAAAATATATCTACATAACTCTTTGAAAAGTGGCACCTACATTAGACAAGCCAAAAGACATGTGTTCATAAGAAAATGTGCCCCAACAAGTGGTAAATGTGGTTTTATACCTATCAATCCTTTTTACTTTGATATCATTATACCCGGAGAAACCGTCAAGTAAGGACATCATTTGAGACCCCTCAACCTGTTGTAAAATTATTTCCATATTAGGAAGTAAAAAATGGTCTTTGACACTTTCTCTATTCAATGCATGGAAATTGACACATAATCTAATATGTCCAGTAGTTTTTCGAACAGGGACCAGATTTGAAACCCACTCAGAATACTTAACTGGAAATATTATGTTATCTTTCAACAAATTTTCCAATTCTTTCCTAATAGTGGCTTCGAGCGTAGGGTTAATAGGTATTTATTTTTTCCTAATTATTTTTACCCCTTCCTTGATATTAATGGCATGTTGTATGAGAGTAGGATCAAAACCACGAAGATCCTCATATGACCAGGCAAAACCATCTTGAAATTCACGAAGTAGTTCTGTGAATTTCTCTTTTTCTTCATCAAAACATTAGGCACCTAATTTAATGATCTCTGGAGATTTGGATGTCCCAATATTCAAGGAAATGGTATCACCAACTTTCCTTTTTGACTCCTCTTCCTTATGTGTTTTTTTTTTGCTTACATCACTTGATGAAAATGAACTTTCGAGAGGAGTCAAGCCTTTAGGAAATTTGTCATCTTCAATAGATATGATTTCTTTGGGATTAAATGGTTCATTTTCTATGAAAGTGAAAATGCCTTCATCACTCGGGAAAACCTTCCATGATTCTATGTTATCATGGATATGAGGACGATATAGAGATTGAAACATACAATCAGGTCTTTGAGGCAAAAGTTGTCGAGTAGGGGACGTTGTAAACAAAACTAACCTATCAGTCATTGAATTAAGTTCCCTCTTAACATGAGTGATGTTAAATGATAATAGATTTGAAATGAGCATCCAAACAACTTGAGTGTAGCGTTTAAACAACTTATTTCTTGGTGAATAAATCTTATGTACAATATTCACAACAAGTTCAGAATCACCAAAAACTGTAAGTTAGCCACAACCAAGGTTACATGCATTTTCGATTCCTAACAATAAGGCCTCAAACTCAGTGACATTGTTTGTGCAAGTAAATTCCAACCTATAAGAAAAGTTGTGGATTTTATCTATAGGAGAATATAGAATGATGTCGCCTCCATTACCTTCGTTTGAACATGAGCCATCAAAATGCATGTGCCACCTGCCATCATCTAAATCAATTGGTTCAAGCATAATGTCACCCTCATAAACAAAGATAGAGTACACTCCCAAATCTTCTTCAAGATAATTTACATTAGGTTGGGGAACGCTCTCTATATATGGTGAAATTATTCCATCCCTAAGGACTATAATGTTCTTTTCATTCCGAGGGATGGACAAATGTGTTCCCTCAAGTGAAATATATTCGCCAGTTAATGCTTGCAAATATCTTCCTAAATTAATTGAATAGTTTCTCACTTGCATATCAATTACTTGGATGTTGAGGGTTGTTCTTATCTAAGTATGTGTGCACATAACTAGGGTTACATCTTTGATTTCGTCGATAGTTGATTGCTGCAAAATTTTATAAGAGAGAATTCTAACCATATGCATACTAACCACTATAAATTCATTATATACACTATAAATTCAAGTTAAACCACTAATGAGATATTATGCTTATGCTCTATGTGATTTATTGCATAGAGCAAATGATCACATCAAAGAAAAAAATCCATTAAATAACTAAGAAATCATACAAAGACCTAAATTTTACATAGTACTCCACAACTTTTCAAGTGAAGAACTCTTTTGGCGAATAAACACCATATCTCATTTAGGGCTTTCAACTTAGATGGTAGTGCTTACAATTAAATGATCCTTTCTTTGTGCTCTAGAGAACAATGCTTTACACTTTCAAATGATGGGTTTATAAGTCGTTTTGATCTAAGCTCTCCTCTCGCTAACATTGCAAATTGAACATATATCTTATTCTTTAGAAAATGACCAACAATCTTCTTGCTCTACAACTTCTCCTTAAGTAACATTCTCTCGAAGACTTAGTTAAGTAAACCCAATAATTTCCCAACACCATTGCTTTGGCTTCTTGTACTTTCGTCTCTATCTCACACATGTGGAGGGTCATAGGGAGTCCACATAGAGGTTGAGGGTTCATTGGTCATTGGTCCTAGTTGGCCATGGTCATTGTGTTAGTTATGTTAGGGGTGGAATCACATATTGAATAACCTTTTGTCGACAACCTCTTTGTTGACGACGTTGATGACTCTATCGTCGATCATCCACTTTATCAATCCTCTACCTTATTCATCATCTACCTTGCCAAGGAAATACCTAAGCGGTCATCTACTTATTTGATACATACCTAAATCCAATGACAAAAAAATCAACAATCATGAAAATAAATAAGAAGTAAGAGTTAAGTTTATACTGAAATATGGATGAGCGTTAACTGATTATTATATTTATCACATATAGATACTAAGTTGTATATTAAATATTATTAATAATTGATATTAGATGTTTATTTTCAAAAATATATTTTGTATTAGATAATCTATACAAATATATTTTGTAGAAGAGGAAAAATAGATAAAGAGTAGAAATGAATGGGGAATTTGTTCATTTATGTGGGAAAACCATGCTGTCCACTATGTTTTAATGGGAAACTTAGGAAACCTTTTTATTAATTGTTTGGTTGATCTGTAATATTGTTGTTGGAAATATGATTATGACTTTTATAACTATTATTAATTTAATAATAGTAAATATCTACCTTTAGCAAGTGTTGTTTCAAAGAGTGGTATCATTTGTTAGTCTTGTGAAATGGGAGAGGGAGAGTAGATACTAATTACACAAACCAAAAATTGTGATGTGCTCTCTATTGAATCAATCAAATAGAGTATATATTAATACAAAAGCTTTGTCTCAAGATAGGAGAACTATCTTCATTTCACGATCTACTTGGTTGAGTAAATATCTCAACCTCACACCAATCTAGGAAGTTCACTAGTTGGAGAGAAACTCTCAAACCAACTAGGCCTCAACAACCTCCTAAAAGATAGGAACAAACTCCTCGTAGAGACCAAAACTCTACCTAATAATGACCAATAAACTCAAAATTAAATATGATCACACACACTAAAGACAAGTGGGAGTTACATATCCCAACACTTCCCCTTAATGACTACTTGTCTTTACAATTGTCAGGGCAAGTCTTCATCATCACCGAGTCGTATGAATCGAAGCACCTCCTGATCAACAAAGTTTATGTTTGGTTCAACCTGGTACTTTCTCTTTGTACCTCGATCATGCATCACCAAACTACCAAAGTCCATATAAAGAGACAACCATCCACCAGAATGCATGGGTTATTGGCCGCTACAACCGTCGGTTTAGTAGGATGTCCTTCAGGTACATGGTTCATTTAACCTCTTGACGAAATCCCCCTGAATGTAAAACACATAGTATCCTAGGCACCTTCCAGAGTTCATCCATAGAGCATGCACCCTACTCATGATATGGATCACTCTAAAGAACTCCAAAATAGAGGTTTTTGCACTACAAATCAATAGGGATGCGTAACAAAGGGGTATGCATGCCTAGTCAGGTCTTATAATGACATGTCGTTTACATGTTACATAAACATAGGTACATACATTACATACTCCATCTCATGGAGATACTAAGTGTACATAATTAACATTTATAGGACCAATACATCAATTCCAAAAACATTACATCATAGACTCACTAAAAATAATGTGTGACTCGTATTAACAAATGGTCATGGGTCTTATTTATTCATACAACTCAATTCACACAATTTACTTTGTTTGTCCACTTGACTGCCACTATCAGTAGCTTCGCTTGGACTAATCTCTATGTTGTTCAAGAACACCTCTCTTCTTCCAACTTCTTATCAAACATAATTACTAACTTAACGAGAACTCTACAGAGTTTTCGGTTTTTTGGGGTAGAGTTTTTTACCCTGTTTTTAAAATTGGTGCTACCAGTAGCACCCCCTCCCTCCCCTTCCTTTTTAGATGGTTTTTTGATATTTTAAACTTTTAGATATGTTTCCACATTATTTTTTTAAATGTTTGTTTTTCATGTATTTTCTAATTTTTCTAATTTTTTTATTTTTATTTTTTGTTCAAGGATATTTTTAGTCATTTTTTTATGCTCCTTTCAATCTTTAAATATTTTTTTCCATTTACTTTTTTGAAATTATGATTTTTCATGTAATTGTGTCTCCTTAATTGATTTATTGTTCCATACTTTTAAAATCTAGTAAAAAATATCATTTTTAACACATTGTTCATAGTTACTTCAATACATGGAAAATGATTGTACTAAAATAACATTATTTTTGAATATTTAGAAAACAAATATAATTAAAATTTCTTTTGATAAATTAAGAACTTTAAAAACTAAGAAAGAAAAACAATTAAAATTAATAAAAAAAAATCAAAAGCAAAAGGAAATTTATATAAAAAATAAAATAAAGAAAAACTTAAAAAACCAAATAGAAAAAAAATAAAAAAAAATTAAAACTATTTATAAAAACTAAAAAAAAATGAAGAAAAAAATAAA
>SNQJ01S0024789.1:114672-124929 GCA_010110895.2 Picea sitchensis | reverse complement strand
CCATCATTCATTTATTTCACACGGAGGTAGTTTCAAATTTTTAAACTGAAGAATCATATTTGTGAGGTGACCATGAGTGAAATAAAAGAAGAGTGTCTTTCATCACTATTCACATAACGGGGTCCCATCTATTTAGTATATTATTAAATATATATAAGTAGTAAGGCATTGCAACCCATTTGCAGGCAGGAATTCCATGTTGCACTTTTGGGCATCAACAAACTAGTGACTCCACAGGGAAATATGTTCTCAATAGATTTAGAACTCAAAATTTCTTGGTTTCACAGACCAGTAGAAATAGATATTTGAAAAACAACTGAAAAGAATAGTTATGAAACAGGAGGAAAAAGATGGTTTAAGGGAAATAATGAGACGAGACTTTGGAAATAACTTATGGAAAGTGATACGTATGAGGGGATTTGGTCCTGTATGCATAACAATCGAATAAGACATAGCAGATAATGCTTCTTAAATTTTCAAGGAGAATGCTTCTGATATGCTCTTGAATCTCAGGATGGAGAGAAGAAAGAGATAGGATAAACAAGGAAGAAGACACAATCGACTATACTACAACAGTATTGAAAGAAAAAATCTATTTCAGTGATGTCTGAAAGGAAGGCATATTGACAGCTATGCGTACCTTATTTTTCATCGATCAACAATACTTACAGAATGACATTGTTATGGAAAAATTGATCCAGATTTTTTTTTCTGATAATTATGAAAAACAAAACAACAAAAATTAAAAACTCAACAACCCAAAGTAAAAAGGAAACAATAAGGAAAAAAACTATATACAACAGTCATGTTTTCATAAGCGTTAATGATCAAGATGGTTCCACATAATGTTTGAAGTGGGAACCATTAGTACTGTAAGAGAACAATCACTCTTCCAATTCTTTTAGAAGGTATGAGTTTGTGCCTAGGATAAAAGCAATTTTGAAAGTACCTGGACATAATTTGTGGAACTTAGAGTGTCTCCCTCTTTCATCACGAGCTAAGTCCCATAGTAGAACTTTGTCATCAATCTTGAATTGGGCATCCTTTGCTCATTTATTAAAATACTTTTTCACAGTTTGATTCCTTCTTTTTATGTTCTTCAAGGAAAAACTCCTTTGTTCTTCTAGGGCTAACAATACATTTATCCTTTGGGGAATATTGGAAGAATTTAATTCTTCAATTTGTAACATCAGCTGTAAGGAGTTAAGCTCTATCTCAGTAGGAATAATAGCCTCTTGGCCATATACAAGCTGAAAAGGAGTAAAACATGTGCTTACTTTGGTGGTTGTGTGATCTACCTAGAGAGTGTAAGTGAGAAGTGTGTGCCACTGGCGAGGTTTATCTTCTATGATACTCTTTATGATCCTAACCAGATTCTTTTTAGTGGACTTTGCTTTCCCATTTCCCTGAGGGTATTAAGGAGATGAAGTGAAATGTTTGACCCCTAACTTAGCCAGAAATTGAGTCATTTTTTCATAAATGAAGGCTGGGCCATTGTCCGTAATGATTTCTAATGAGATGTTGAATCTAGAAAATATGTTAGATTCTAGGAAAGAAATTGCATGTTCATTCGATGAATGTCTAAGAGGGACAACCTTGGTCCACTTAGTAAAGTAATGAGTGGCTGTCAAAATAAAGATATGCCCTACAAAAGATGGAGGATTGATAGGACCAATGAAGTCTAGGCCCCATTTAGAAAAAGGGAAATCTGGAAGGACAGGTTTTAAAGGCATGGCAGAAAGACGTTATTTCCCAATGAATTTTTGGCATTTATCATAATTTCTTACAAATTTATATGAATCATGGAATATTGAGGGCCGGTAGTAACCATTTCTTATGATATTAAAAGCAATAGCCTTAGATGAAAAATGGCCACCAATGTGGATGACAGAAGTTGACGATCCATGGATTTTGTGTAACAATATATGTGCTTCTTCATCATTTACACATCGAAGTAACAAACCATCAGCAAACCTCCTAAAAAAAGAGTCTCCTAAAATGACATGCTTGGAAGATTCGAGGCAAAGTCTCCTTCTTTGGTGGGCATCTAAGTTATCCGGGAAATTTTTATGTTGCTAATAAAACACCAGATTTTTATACCAAGTATGTTAAGATATAAAAATATTTTGATTTTCAATATAGAATAGTGATGATCCTGATCATCAAGTTCTTCACTTGGTTCGAGGTGTTGAGCTAAGTGAAGGGCTAGGTCTCGTCCATTTATTTTCTTTGAAGTCATGATCGTCAAATCATTCTCTTGAATTTTGGCAAGCTAGTGTGCAATTTTTCCTGAAAGATAAGTCTGTGAAAGAAAAAACTTGACAGGAGGCAAAGGGACTTTTACCTGCATATGTTTGCCTAAAATAAAATGGCGAAATTTTTCTATATCCTTGACAAGAGAAAAAGTGTGTTTCTCAATATAAGAGTATTTGATTTCATCATCTGATAAACTATGGCTCATTTCATCATCTGATAAACTATGGCTCATGTAAGCTATATGTGTTTCATTGTTTTGGTCATCACTTTGTAAGAGGATAGCACAAATTGCTTCCTCGGTGGCATTGGTATWTATCATAAAGTMTTTCTCAAAATCCGATTTCACCAGAACTAGTGCAGAACTGATTGCTTTATTAATCCTAAGGAAAACATTCTTGACATCATCTGTCCAAGAAAAAGAACGATCTTGCTTCATAAAAATATGAATTGGTTTAACCATGACCACAAAATCAGGAACAAACCTACGAAAAAAATTGATAATGCCCATGAAAGCTTGAACTTATTTCTTGGAGGTGGGGATAGGAAGGTTTAGAATCTCAATAATCCTTTCAATATCTATGCTTATTCCTGAATAAAAAACAATATGACCGAGAGATTTCCCTTCATGACACCGAAAATAGATTTGGAAGGATTTAAAGAAATTCCAAATTTTATGCAACACATGAGAACTTCTCTAAGATGACCAAAATGATCCAACTGATTTTTAGAATACACAGTCAAATCATCAATATAAACTTGAATAATCTTATCGATTATATTGTCAAAAGATATCTACATAGCTCTTTGAAAAGTGGCACCTACATTAGACAAGCCAAAAGACATGTGTTCATAAGAAAATGTGCCCCAGCAAGTGGTAACTGTGGTTTTATACCTATCAGTCCTTTTTACTTTGATCTGATTATACTCGGAGAAACCGTCAAGTGAGGACATCATTTGAGACCCCTCAACCTGTTGTAAAAGCATTTCCATATTAGGAAGTAAAAAATGGTCTTTGACACTTTCTCTATTCAATGCATGGAAATCGACACATAATATAATATGACCAGTAGTTTTTCGAATAGGGACCAGATTTGAAACCCACTCAGAATATTTAACTGGAAAGATTATGTTATCTTTCAACAATTTTTCCAATTATTTCCTAATCGTGGCTTCGAGCGTAGGTTTAATAGGTCTTTATTTTTTCCTAATTATTTTTACCCCCTCCTTGATAGGAATGGCATGTTGTATGAGAGTAGGATCAAAACCACGAAGATCCTCATATGACCAGGAAAAACCATCTTGAAATTCACGAAGTAGTTCTGTGAATTTCACTTTTTCTTCATCGGAACATTGGGCACCTAATTTAATGATCTCTGGAGATTTGGATGTCCCAATATTCAAGGAAATGGTATCACCAACTTTCCTTTTCGACTCCTCTTCCTTATGTGTTTGTTTGTTGCTTACATCACTTGACAAAAATGAACTTTCGAGAGGAGTCAACCCTTTAGGAAATTTGTCATCTTCAATAGATATGATTTCTTTGGGATTAAACGATTCATTTTGTATGAAAGTGAAAATGTCTTCATCACTCGGGAAAACATTCCATGATTCTATGTTATCATGGATATGATGATGATATAGAGATTGAAACGTACAATCAGGTCTTTGAGGCAAAATTTGTTGGGTAGGGGACATTGTAAACACAACTAACCTATCATTCATTGAATTAAGTTCCCTCTTAACATGAGTGATGTTAAATGATAACATATTTGCAATGAGTATCCAAACAACTTGAGTATAGCGTTTAAACAACTTATTTCTTGGTGAATAAATCTTACGTACAATATTCACAACAAGTTCAGAATCACCAAAAACTGTAAGTTGGCCACAACCAAGGTTATATGCATTTTTGATTCCTAACAATAAGGCCTCAAACTCGGTGATGTTGTTTGTGCAAGAAAATTCCAACCTATAAGAAAAGTTGTGGATTTTACCTATAGGAGAATATAGAATGATGTCGGCTCCATTACCTTCGTTTGAACATGAGCCATCAAAATGCATGTGCCACCTTCCACCATCTAAATCAATTGGTTCAAGAATAATTTCACCCTCATAAACAAAGATAGAGTACACTCCCAAATCTTCTTCGAGATAATTTACATTAGGTTGGGGAACGCTCTCTATATATGGTGAAATTCTTCCATCCCTAAGGACTATAATGTTCTTTCCATTCTGAGGGATGGACAAATGTGTTCTCTCAAGTGAAATATATTCGCCAGTTAATGCTTGCCAATCTCTTCCTAAAATAATTGAATAGTTTCTCACTTGCATATCAATTACTTGGATGTTCAGGGTTGTTATTATCTCGGTATGTGCGCACATAACTAAGGTTACATCTTTGATTTCATCGATAGTTGATTGCTACAAAATTTTATAAGAGAGCATGCTTCTGATAAGCCAAGCTCTTCCATTATAATTTTAGACATTACACTTGGACCGGACTCGCCATCAATTAGGCAACAAGGAGCTATTTTATCCATGATTTTTATAGATATATAAAAAGGGGGATTTTTTACAGGGTACCTAAAATTATTTACACCTATCTTATTTATAGTTGAATCCTCTTCTTTTGACTCTTCAAATAGATTGGCTTTGGTAGAAACTTTACCTTCCATAAATGTTTTGAGGTGCTTTTGTTTTTCTGGCACGACAACCATGTCCAAAAGAGTAGCATCAGCTTTGATATTATTCAATTGATTAAGGATATTATACTTAGAATATGGAAGAGGAGAAGAAACTCCTTGATTATCCGAAGTTCTGACAGCTTGTGTATCATCACTTTGAGAAGATGAGCTCGGGGTGGAAGAAGTATGAGGAAGATCATATTTTCCCTTGGTAGTATAATATTTATTCCTGGTATTAATTACCATAACATCTTCTGGTTCAACCCAATCTAAAACAACTATTGTGGTATCAAGCCTTTTTCCAAAGATCTTATCTCTAGAATTTTTCTTAACTTCACAAGTGATTTCTTTGTGATTTTCTTCACAGAAGTTACACCAACTGCGAGACATTATGGCCTTTGTCTGAAAAGTGTTTTCATTAGTATTCTGAAAAGGTTCTAAGGAAGAAGAAGATTCCCTAGAGGCAAGTGAAGAGGAATTTCCTTTTCATTTGTAGGATATCATCCTATTATTCATATCTTGCACGAGTTGTAGGATGGCGGACATGTCTGTTTGCTTGACCAAGTCTCCCTTAAGGAGACTCATTCTTTCGAGTTGCTCCTCATATTCTAGGCAAGTATGAAGAGCAGAACCAAGATTTTCAATAGCCTTCTCTTCAAGTCTATGACGATAAGGAGAAGGTAATGAATTATAATAATTCATGAAAGCAACCTAATTTTGCGGACATATTAGTTCATGGATTTTATTATATAATTTGGTGAAGCGAATGTTAAAACACTAAATGTTTTCACCATATTTATAGGAAATATTGTTGTATTCCCTTAAATGTTCATCTGGACTCTTGGACTTTCCATAAGTGGACTTGAACCAATAAACCAACTCTTCCCAAGTGGAAATAATTTTGGGAGGAAGATCAAAACAATCTGCTGCAACTTTCCCTTAGAGGGAGTTGAGAAATAAATGCATGCAAGCGTCGTTATCGTTATCCCCTATGTTATGACAAGCATTAGAAAATGCTACTAGGTGTTCATTTGTAGTAACGATATTATTTCCCGAAAACCTAGGTAAATGCTCCTTGAATTTTGGTAATGGGTGAGTAGCCGGTGCAAGATTCAAGGGAGAGAATATGTGCCACAGGGTGGTTGTAACATCTTCCTCGAATTGAAAAATCCTATATTTCTTTATGACTTTAGCAGGATTGGTAGTGGATTGAATAGGGACTTGATGATTGTATATACTACCAATTACTAATGAAGCAAAAGGTTGAGAGGAGGAGGCACCTCCGGTGCCACTACCACTACCACTACCTGCATATGTGATAAAGGTGAACTGGAAGAATCAGATAAAGTTATCCTAAGAGCACTTTCTTGTGTTGATAAGACAGTTTTCCTCCCTATTTCAAAAATAGGGGTAGCTTCAAGGGACAACCCTCTTCTCCTTCGATAGATGCAAGGATTAGAGGAAATGAAATGAAAGACCAAAGAAGTAGGAAAAGGGATGTTACTAATGATTTATGAGCTACCTTTGCCTGGATTCCCAACATTCATGAATATTTATGTCCCTTTCAATTACTTCCCAAGAGTGCTCAAGATCAGCATGAGTATTAGCAGTTTCTAAAATAGTGTTGAATAAGGTCAATGCAATGCTAGTTTTGTCATCAAGACCATTTCCAATATTGGGTTGTCTTGTAAAAGGTACTGTCATGGAAAACTCAATCAGGGAGTATTCAGACAAAACAGAAAACTGAAAGATAATCATGTATACAATCAACCAGAGAGATAAGGAAGATCTCCCGAGTATGGTCGCCAAATAAATGTTGAGGAAAAGGTATGGAAAACCTTACTCAATCATTTTCAGATCTTACCGGGCTAAGGAAAGATAGTTGGGAATGTCACCTGGGGTTTATAGCCTTAAAAAAAAACACAATCACTTAATCCACGTGTATTAAGTGCAAGGGACCAAGGCTGGTTTTTTATATTATATGTAACTGTGCCAAAAAAAAAGGTTAAACATAAACTACGTGAGTGTGTACGTGGAGATAAAAGAAAAAGAGTGAACCAGATCATCAAAATACATATGTGAGACTGAAACAGTAATCTGATTTTTATATTGATTTCATTATGAGATACAAGACTAAGTTCTCTTTACAAACCCCTGCAAGGGTAGGGACCAAAGTCAAATTTAGAAGCCTCTGATGGGCACCATACAAAAAGACTCCGACAACAAAAGAAAACTGAAGCTAAATATCTGTATCAACTTGCCACAAAATGTTGTCACTTGAATCTACAAGATATTCTTTATCAGTCATGAAATTCAATTCATAAACAAGCAAGAACACACAGATTGCCAAAGATAAATCATACACCTTTAAAACAAGCTACAAAAATATGTGATTCAGTTTTGAATCATGTTGCCTTCAATAAGACCATGTTGTCATCAAGAGGGTTAAGCCTTCTAGTAAACTCAGAATGAATGAAAATTGAAAGTATCTCACTAGTACAGAGGAAACCTTATGGTTGTAGTTCTCCTTCTATTCTCTCCCCCTTGTCTCTTCATTTGATTAAGCTTTTATTCCTTCTCAATAAGTTATGGTAGCTCAACTACCTTTCTTTAGTTAAGCCTAGTTAGCTTAACTAATTAGTTGAGACAAATAATAATAGTATACATAAATAAGGGTCTAATTAAATAATAACTAAATATGTGAGACCCCTTGTGATTCCAATTTCATTTCTTTTAATAATCATCAAACATGAAATATAAAACCTCAATCATTTGATTCAAACATCCTCCTTGTAATTCTCGTTCTTACATTTATAATCAAATATTTTAATATCAAAAAAATATAACATGACCAAATCCAAAAATAACATTATATCCATGTTTTCCAAAAGGATGCCTAAATATATGCTTGTTTTCCAAAATCTTGTCAAATTAAAAAGACTGTCCTCAATAGAAAATAACACAAATCATCATTAAAAACCATATTTACTGTGAGAAGCATTTGGCCTCCTTTCACTATTGTCCTCTTTTGATATTTCTTTGGAAACCTTAGGCTAATTGGAACCTTGAGGCTGGACTGCACTGCTAACATGAGAACAATCATCTTTGAGATGGGGACGAGAGGAAACAGATTCGAAGGACTTTTTATATGATTTGGAGGGAATGACCACTCCTTTTCCTTTATCTTGCTCAGGCTTGGGAACATCATTTTTTATCCTCTTACTGGCATGAGAAGACTGCACGAGTGAGACAACATAATCATCTTAGGAATTTGTATTTTTTGGCAGTGGAGGAGGGGGAAACGACATAGACATAGTAGGCCAACCATGGTGATGAGCAACAGGTTTTTGGACAATCTCTTTCCAACCATCATTGGTAGGCGGTTCCGAATGCATATACACATGAGGGGGAACAAAAATACCATAAAAGTTTTGATGTGGCTGGAAGAGAGGTCTCTTGGGTTGGGGCTAGAATATCCCATGGCCAACTAGGTTGAAGAACCCAGCTTGAAAGACCCCATTTAATTCATGTGGATCAACATCAAAATGTATTGAAAATTGTGGCCTTCTATGGTCCCTCTGCCAATTTCCTCCCCCTCTATTAGCACCTCTGCCATTACTTTCTCTGCTAAATAAACTCATCCTGAGGAAATGTTCCACACATTTTATAAAAAAAACTCTTAACAATCCATGCATCAATACTCTACCTAAATAAAATCAAAAGGTTGGCTCTATGATGGATTACTGAGAGGGGGGGGGGTGTGAATCAGTAATAGAGCAATAATAATCATTTTTAAGAATGTAATCCAAGTGTTATATCAATGCATCATTATCAGCCAATAACCGCAGAGTAGATAAGCAATGAAAAAATGAACAATCATACACATACAAAGTACACCCGTGTTTTACATGGAAACCCAAAGCAAGAGAAAACCACTGAATTTTTTTTCTTATATGTCTTGAAGAATTGCATGCATTGGAAGCACCAACTTCCTTTGTTTTCCATCTGCAACTAAAATGAGATTCCAACCCCCTAGTTTCTCAGGCTACAACCTGAGGTAAGCTCCAACTCCCCAATTCTTTGGCTACAACCAGAAGGAGGCTACAACCCCCTAAGTTCTCCAGCTACAACCGGAAGGTGGCTACAACCACCTGTCCTTGCCCCGTCCAACCGCCTTGAAATATAAATGCCAAATGTAGACAACTTGTCACTATCACTAAATCAACCACTGCCATTGTCAACCTGTTATTGTCAACCCATACCAATAACCTATGACAACCTGTACAAATCAACCTGCACCAAACAACCTGTACTAATAACTTGAACCAACATGTACCATGCATCAACCATGCATCAACCTTGACTCATTAAGATGTACCAACATCAACGAATATACACCTCATGTATGTGCCAACTCATCAAATATACATCTCATGTATGTGCCAACTCATCAACTACTTGTCTCAACCATGTACCCAACATCTACCTCAACCATATGCCAAAGACATACACCAATATAACCATCAAAAGTTATCTAACAATTCATCACTCTATCCATAAACAAAATACCATAAACCCTTACATCAAACCATGTTCCACAACCTCACTGTTATGTAGCATCAATCTAAACCAACAACTTCAACAACACATCACAACCAAAAGACCAATACCCATATGCCAAATAATAACAAAAAAATACCAACTGTATCCCTCAACAAATATGATATATGTAGCAATATTGAACATCAAATACCATATCAAGAGATAAACCCTAACTTACAAAACATACCTCAAACAAGATGTGCCATATCTCTCATAAATAGACCCCAACCATGTTGCTTCTGCAATTTTTCTGCTGCACTTTTTCTGCCGCGATTTTTCTGTTGCACTTTTTCTGTCGCGATTTTTCTGCCGCACTTTTTCTGCCGTGATTTTTCTATTGCACTTTTTCTGCTGCATTTTTTGTCTATCAATAATACCTTCCCAAATAACCTTTCAAAAAATAGATATTCAATGATATTCAAGTGTGATTAAAATAAGAGAGCCTTGTCTCTTATTTATACTTTCATGTAGCTTCCTCAAGGGGTTACCTTTTAACCATGTTAACCCACTTTCTTTATTTTAGGGTTAACCAACTTCTAACCACTTGTCCACTTAGTAATTTCTCCATTAAATTTATTATTTAAATAATTTATTTTGTATCCACTTTGACTTATAGTACACTCATCACTTCACTTTATTATTTACCTTCTAAAATCTCTCAAACCACTTTCCTTATTTTAGGGAGTTCTCCATTAACTTTATTATTTAAATAATT
>SNQJ01S0024789.1:80142-110271 GCA_010110895.2 Picea sitchensis | reverse complement strand
ACAAGTAGGTCCTTGTCATATGTCCCCTTAGAGAGAAATATTCAGCCATTGAAGGAGGAAGATAGAGCCTAGCCTTTGCTACACTCATCTAACTTCTTCCCTTAAGCTAGTTTTGATTTTAAAGGTTAAAAGGAGGTTTACGTCCTAGGCCTAGGTTATATACACCTAGCGCCATCCATCTTTTAAGGTTTAGTGATAGAGCCTTGTCTTTACAACACTCTCCCTCATTGAATCCTCTTCTTTTAACCCTCTTCTTATGCTAGCCGTTTGCCAAGTTTGACCTAAAGAAGGAGGAAAGAGCACGAGGCCTTGATTAAACAACACTAGAGTGAGCCTCTTTCCCCTAGGGTTTTGATTCTAGGGCCCTGCCATTGCAGCACTCTAGAACCCTTCCCTCTCGTCTTTATCCTGTTACCCCTTCAATTTTGTGTCCTCTCCTTTATTGACCCCATATACCCTTAGGCACTGATCTTAGGCACACAACGTTGAGGTCATAGTGTCTAAAACAAACTCTTAAAACATTAATTCTGTAAACCCTAACTAACAAACTAACCCTAATTAAGGATGACGTCACAGTTGGTTATCCCATCTTGACGCAGCAAGTGTTGATTATAAGCAATTAGATGATGGTTAAAGGAATTTATTGAATGAATGGTTTACTATATACATTGTTTGTTGCATCATCTCAAGAGTTATTGATGAATTGATATTTTACATTGTTGTATTGATAAAACTTCTATCTCATTGATATCTATTGTTTCATTGCTTATATATGAATTGTCGGATAATTACATGAAGTACTAACCCTTTGAGTTATAGCCTGGATATATATATTGTATTGCTCTTGTCTTGTTCTGGGCAGGTATTTTTAGTTGGGCATACACTTCATTTATTGGCTGATTAGCCGGATTATCTGACCTTTGGTGGTAACCTGTGAGGAGGAAACTTTTCCTTGACTCTTATACTTTAGCCTCTTCAAAACCCCAGGTTTTCAGGGACGTCTCCCTTGGGATAACCTCCCTAAATAGAAAGAACCTCCCCATTGAGGTGACATTGGGTGGGGAAGGTTCCTGTTACGCCGGTTTGGCCTCAATTCTATAGCCATTTGACCTAGCTACAAACTATGCAATAACATGTCCAAAATTATTACATGCATAATATAAACCAAAATATATAGTTTGATACCTAGGAGTTGAATATCTTCTGAAAGGAGGTGCTCTTATGAATCCTTCTTCTTCCTAAAACCTATATGTTTATGTTGGTCGTTGATTCTGAAATCTGAATCTTCTTGGTGGAGGAGTGTCCCTGTAATTTTCTCTATATAACTTCATATCCCCTTTGATTGTTTCTGCATAGATTTTTGGTTATTTTGCTTGTTCTGTTGTTTTGGAGCTTGAATTTAGGGTCGGCTGGTGCTAGAGAATTCAGGGAGTTGGAGCTTCGTTCATGTTGGTTCCTGTAAATTAGGGGGTTGGTGCCTCCTTCTAGTTGGTGTTGGAGAATTGGGAAGTTTTTTCTTCCTATGAATGTATTCTTGATATATAAAAGAAATCATTTTTTGGTTTTCTCCCATTTGGGTTTCCACGTAAATTTTGGTGTACTGTGCATGTGGTTATTTGATGTGATGATATTGCTTATGGTTATATGCTCATGATATATTGAATGCAATCCTCAATGATATACTACTGATAAATTTGAAGTTTATATATTGTGATTGAAAGTGGTAAAAAGTGCTCATACTGATTCACCCCCTCCCCCCACCTCTCAGTATTCCAACACAAGATCTATCCTTACACCTAGTTCAACGTCCTAAACCAGGTGTGTAATATACCTAAAGTATATTGCATTTATTATCATGTAATAAATGGGCATTATAATGTAATATGTTATAGATTTGTTATTATGTAAATGGGCATTATAATGTAAATGACAATTCTATCATAAGTCATGACCTTTGGTCTATGATAAGTCATGACCTTTTCCAAGGACATGACTTATCATTCCCCACGTGTATTTATACACATGTATTGTATTTCATATGATGTCAAGAAAATAAATAAAATGGATAGTAAATAAAATATTATTTATTATGGAAATATGGAATTGTGTTATGTATTTGTGATGTTATCATGAAGTGGACCACCAAATCCACTTCATTTGGTATGGTATTTTCGTTGGCCCGTGGTCAACTTTTCGGTTGTTTCTCTGATCTATGATCAAGGGAGAAGAAAAAATAAAGAAGTAAAAAAAAACAAATTAAAAAAGAAAAGGTTCACGTGAAGAAGTATTTAAAAGAAAAAGGTAATAAAGGTAATTTAAAAGAAAAATCTCCAAATAAGAAGGAAGAGTAAATTTTGATTTTACTATTTTTAAGGGGGGAAAAAGACAAAATAAAAAAGAAGAAGAAGGAAGGGTAAAAATTTGATTTTACCATTGGTGGTTTATAGGCTCGAGGTTTTGGTAAACCATTGGAATGCCCATGGTATTGGGAAAATACCATAAGGAAAAAAGTAATAAAATAAAAGAAGAAGAAGAAGGAAGGTGGTTTTTATATTAATATTCTTATTAGCAACTGATATAGAAGTTGAAGTATTTCATGAGGAGTATTTTTAAAATTAAGAATTAATAATCAATCACTTATATTAAAGTATTAACGTAAGTATTTCATAAGGAGTGAAATGGAAAATAAGGTTCAATTCATTTATGGGTATGTTTTGGAACCAATTGATATTGTCATGTGTATGTTAGGGAGGATCCAGAATGAGACCGTAAGCATTTTCATTGACCTCAATAATCATTGGAACTATATTGATATTAAATTGGAAACTAAATTACAACTTGTGGAAGAGGAAGTTAAAAGCGCTCTTACATAAGAACATGATGATGAGATTAATAATTTATAATTAAATATCGATGAGTACTACTCAAAATGAAATTTTTTTGTGTTACAAATCAAGGAAGTTGATGTATTCCTAGGGAACCCTTGGTTGAAATCTATTGGTACTTTTACCATGAATATCAATAAAAAGTACATATAATTCTAGCACCTTACCAATAAGATAATGTTGTGAGACATTAACTCAAAGAACATTGCTCTCTCATTGAATTCAGATCAAAATGAACAACAAAATCACAAAAAATTAATGGAAAAGTTTAAAATTTTGACTAAACTTCTTATTATCAAAGAGGAATAAATTATGCAAAATCGAACATAATTGGAGAACCAAGATATGAAAATTCATAAATTGCAACCAAAAATTAGTAATATAAAAAGCACTCATAAAAAAGAGTCTGGAAATATCAATAAAGAACTATTGTCCAAAGATGAAGAAATTTCACGTTTGAGAAATCATAATGAAAGTCTACTTGTAGATATGAATAAATTGAAGAAAAAGAGGAAGGCACATCAAGAAACCTAAACCATGGATAAAGGCACTAACATTGACTTGATCGACATAGAAAAAACTAGTGTTCTTTACAATGAAGTTGTATCAGTGGAAGTGTTTCTAGAAGTCAATGTCAACAAAAAATTATAAATTAAAGAAACATCCACAGATTTAGTTGAAGTTTACATACCGCTGATCGCCACTAATAAAGTCATAGGTCAGTCGAAGGATGTTGTCGTACCAATAAATACAAAAAAATAAGATATCATCATGATGACTCAGGTAAATAAAGATAAGACTAAACCAGACATTAAGAAGGATAAAATTCCTAGGCATCCAAAGATATAGGTGCCCTAAAGTCAACAAAGAAGAACATATCCAAAATCTTATCATCAAAGAGTTCTAGAAAGAATCTGACTTGGATGGATAGATTTTTTTTTTATGTGCCAGTATTGTTCGAGACTTCGATTGTCATGTCACCTCGTGTCTTCCAATTTATCTAATCCATAGCAGCTATAAAAGAATGTCATTCTACCAGAAGAGTTTCGCATACCCTATGCTTTTAGGACAAATCATTTTTAAGGAGGGAAGACTTGTAATATACCTAAAGTATATTACATTTCTTTATCATGTAATAATATGTTATAAGTTTTTTATTATGTAAATAGGCATTATAATGTAAATGATAAATCTACCATTAGTCATGACCTTTGGTCTATGATAAGTCACGACCTTTTCCAAGGACATGACTTATCATTCCTCACGTGCATTTATATACAAGTATTGTATTTCATATGATATCAAGAAAATATGTAAAATGGATAGTAAATAAAATATTATTTATTATGGAAATATGGAATTATGTTATGTATTTGTGATGTTCTCATGAAATGGACCACCAAATCCACTTCATGGTGTTTCTTCTGAAAATGATGAGGATGTTTTGTCTACATTTTTTCTTGTTGAACATGAAAATCGTGATTTATAAAAACATCCTTGGTACTAGGACATAATTTATTATTTTCAATTTCAAAAATGTCTTGATAATTTTGAATACCATCAATGCAGGAGGGTTCATCTTGAAGCTTCCAAATATCTAATCTTGGGTACTTCTCTTGTCCGCAAAACTATGGATGGGATGTTGTTACATTGTGTAGATAATACAACAGCCTGGTGTTTAAGGAAATTCATGGATCAACGTACTCGGGTATTCAGATTGGTGGCCATTTTGCTGCAAAATACATTGCACACAAAATATTGAGAATTGATTATTATTGGCCTTCAATCTTTAAAGATTCTTATAAATTTTCATAGGCTTGTGATGAATGTCAAACGTTTTTTGGAAAATAAAATTTCTTTGACATGCCCTTAGAGCCAATCCTTCCTAATTGCCCATTTTCTAAATGGGGATTATATTTCATTGGTCTCATTAACACTTCATCTTTTATTGGACATATCTTTATCCTAACAGCAACATAACACTTCACTAAGTGGACTGAAGTTGTACCACTCAAACATGCACATGATGAACATGGAATCTCATTCTTGGAATCTAATATTTTTCTCATTTTGGTATTTTGATAGAAATTATCACTGATAATGGTCCATATTTAATATCTGGAAAGTTTACCCAATTTATAAATAATTTCAAGGTGAAACAATTCACATTGTCCACTTACTATCTGCAAGGAAATGGGCAAGTTGAGTCTACAAATAAAAATATGGTCAAAATTTTAAAGAATATCATAAATGATAGACCTCGTCATAGGAACACATTACTCACGTATGTCATATAGGCAGAACGAACCACCACTAAAACTAGTACTATCCATACTCCTTTCCAACTATGATATGGTCAAGAAGTTATAATGCCTACAGAACTTGAGTTAACTTCTCTTAAATTAACATTGCACGTTGAAGAGTTGAACTCTACAAAAATCCCTTAGAGGATTAATGTTTTGTTGGCTCTAGAAGAGAAAAGGAGTTTTTCTCTTGAAAATCTTAAGAAGAGGCATAAATGTATCAAAAACCTGTTTTGACAAAAGAACCAAATCAACCACTTTTGTGACTGATGAAAAAGTGTTACTTTGGGATTCTTCTCATTCTGGCAAAGGTAAACATACAAAGTTTCAGAAGATATGGTTAGGTCCTTATATAATCATTTTTGTTGTTGGTAATAATTCTTATTTTTTAAAATACATAGATGGGAGATTGTTTTCGTATACGACTAATGGTTCGCATCTAAAACACTATGTCAAACCTAGATAATTTTTTTATCTTCAGTGTTTCCTGTATATAATTTTGATTTTCTACTTGTATAGTTCTGATTTTCTTTTGTCTTTCTTTTCAGTTATTGAATTTTATTTTTTTGGTTTTTATTTTGATTTCTGAGTCGAAACTGGATCAATCAAGTTCTTGGTATGCCCATTTAATTTCAAATTTTTCATTACTTTATTCTAAAATAATACAAACAACAAAGTTAAGTGAATGATTTATGGTCTATAACACTACTTATGTAGCTTTTTCTATACCTACATATTGTCTTTCTAAGACATGGTTGTTATAGCTTGTTCCATCTTCTTCTTTTCCATGCTACCCTTCATGAGTGATTCATATTCAAGAGCATATCAGGAATTTTTTACAAAATCATTTTACATGAGAAGAACAAGTTACCAACAAATTTGATTTCAAATTTCAAGCATATTTTGAACTGAAAAAAAAAAATTATGAGTTCTATCCTACTATAAACAAACTTCCCTGTGGAGTTGCCATATGTTGACTCAAAAAATTATCACCTATTTTAAATGCTAGAAAAGAGTTGTGAATCCCATTATTCTTATTACTATATAGCTAATAGGTGGGGTCTCAAAAAATAAAATGCAAGAATGTCAGATTTCCAAGCTTTTCCTCGACATGACATACTTTAGTTTTGACATTTTGAAGAAATGGTTCCATCTTATCTCATGTGCAAATGATTAAAGTTGAAAAATATTTATGTGCATGAATGATAAAGCTCTAGCACCATTATAGAAATAATAAAATGATCTCTAAAATAAGTTTGATACATGTTCAAACATATGTCAAGATCAGATTACAATTTTGAAATATGTGCAAACAAGTGGCTACCACAAATTGAAAACATGCAAACAAGTCAAACACAAGTTATATAGTTTTCAAATTTGAAAGAGGTTTTGGTTTTAGCATTTATAAGTTCTACATAGTTTGAATAATCATATGTATGAGAAATATTTATACCATAATCTCAATATCAAAGGAGGCACACAATATGAGCATCATTGTAAAGTGTTTAAAATTTGAGTTTTATGATTGAGACACCATATTGGAAATAACACCTTGCATAGAATGCATTCAACATATAACTTATACATGGGTTTTAGTTGGTATTTGGTCATTATTTCACATATGATATGGTATCATTTGGATTGATGCGTATTACATGTGGTATTCAAATGTTGTTGGTTTCAAGGTTAAGAGTTATGTGGCAACATTTGATTTGACATGGTATAAGGATCGTGTGGCATGGAATTTATGCATATTTAATAGATTATTGATTTGGAATACAATATGATGGTGAAAATTATGAATGGGTGACAGTGAAATACAACTTCCCTTCACCAACATCAACTTATTGGATTGTCGTCTTTTCTCCGACAAATTTCAATTCTTCAACATGCAACCCAAAAAGTGGGTTGAATAAAGGTCAAACCCCATTATTGTGATATGCACCTATAAAGTTATAATATGTGAATTATCCAACAATAAACTACTCAAATATAGGAAAAGGATCATTGAATATTCAATTGATCAGCAAACCGACTTTACCTTTGCATCCTTTGTGTTGGAAAATTGGTTGGCATTGATGTCAAACTTATAAGAAGTCCTAAAGAAAAACCCAAAATCCCCTAAAAGTGATGATGATGTGTCCACTTGAAGAATCCTTAAAGAGCCTTGGAGGATATTTGACACAAGTGTATATAACTCCAAAGTGGTCCCCTTATGGTGTATCTTTTAAGCATGGCCCTCACAGAATGAGATAACATGTGGTTGTTTCCACATGCCCACTTTGAGTTGTACACAAATGGATCCTTGAAGGATCCCTGAAGAAGCCCTAAAACCAAGTGAATAAGCCCCTAAAGTCAAGTGAAGAATCCCATAAAACCAAGAGGATAATCCCCTAAAGCCAAGTGAAGAATCCCCTAAAGCTAAGAGAAGAATCCCCTAAGGTCAGCCATTCTTAAGGAAGAGGTTCGACCCAAATATTGCAACCCTTGGTCACATCCCCTCATGTGGAGAAGAATCATATAAATAAGAGGATCCTCATTTTTCATTTGTATCACACAAATTCAACCTAGCCAAAGAAGAGAAGTGAATTTCAGTCTAAAGGAGTAAATTTATTGTTTATACTCACAGCAATACTGAGGGGGGGTGAAAATTATTGCTTTATCCTTTTGTATTTTTCTTTCCTTTAAACTAGTTAAGTTATTTAGTAATGTGCACTTAATGACAGATAAAAGAAGAAATCAGCATAGCCATCTAAGTTATTTAGAAGTGTGCACTTAATGACATATACAAGAAGAAATTAAAACAACACAGTGAACACAGTACACAAGGATTTTTACGTGGAAAGACAATGTGGGAAAAAACCATAGAACATCTTCTTTATGTTCTTCTGCAAACACCAACTTACAAGTTATAAATTTTTATCTCAACAGGCACCCACCTGTTGCATATAACGAGGACACAAATCCTCTTAGGAACCAACATGTCATAGATAATTAGGACACCAATCCTCTCAGGCACCAACATGTTACATAAATTCAAACACCAATCCTCAGTGAGCTTCGACTTACCCTAGCACCACCCTGCCACCCTAAAATTAAAAAAATATGTTACATCACTAAATCTTTCAACACATCCTAACAAATGTTCATTTATGTTCCTATGAACTATTACAATATCATCTTATACATCACTTCTTGCACACACCCACAATTAGAGTGCATCCATACTTATACTAATTTTCCTGAGTTCACCTTCCTATATGTTGATGCATAACAGTTACAGTGTGGACAAAATTTGACCACATCAAAATTTTGTTAGTTACGATTTTGTCTAAATAAAGTATGACAATTATATTTTGGACAAACTTTGACCATATCAAAATCCTATCAGTTACATTTTTTTCTAAATAAATTATGTGGATGCATGATTGTTACATTGTAGACAAACTTTGACTAAATCAAATGGACCAATTCTTCCTACGAATGTGCTCCATATTATCCGAGCATCTCCTAAAAAATGACACAATAATTGCATTATGGTTTACAAAGCATCCACTACACAGATAGAACCAGAGAGAAAGACTCAAGTCATAAGTCTTCATCCTGTCGCACTTGTCCTGCAATGTGCTTACTGAATCAACCCATCAGGCTATAAGTTCCCCTGGTGAATTGTTCTATCGTATTCTACTTCAGACTTCATCTCATCACACTCCACTACACCATTCCTCGCACTAGCTCAAGATGGCTTATAGATTTTCATCTGTGCAATATTCCACACACTCTATCACTTGTCACTTGCTCAAAACATCATCGTGTTGTGGCATAAACATCCATTGAGTCATTCTACGCTCGTGGATAATGGAATTTTTTGTGTTCCACTTCACCTCTGAAGTGTGTCATAGGTTATCCTCCTATTCTGCACACACTCTTGGAAAACTCAATCACTTATGTGATTTCTTTTGAGTCGTTGATTCCTTTTTCCTTCAATCCTTATGCGCACATATGTTTTCAACCTTTCATGATTTCTTCTAGGATTTCCATTTCATGTGGATCTGCAATAGTACAGTATAAAGAATCCTTCTGCTCACTTCATCTTCTTGTCTACCATATTGTCTATGTGCACTTCAAGCATTCCACGCACTTCCTCTACACGTGCACCATGTTGAAATCAGTGACAACATATGTTCAATAAAATCCCCCTTTCTCATTGATGGAAACTCTTATTCCTAAGTTGCTCCCCCTATTAGTGTGTTTATTTGGCCTTCACTCCCCCTTGTTGAATCATCCTCTTTTTCACAGATGTATTTTTCTCCCCCTTTGACATCGGTGGAAAAGGGAACTATCCTTATGACTACGCACATCCTAAGAGTGACTCCCCTAGTAGAATTTTTTATTTCCTTCGACTCAATTTATTTTGTTTCTCCCCTTGAGGTTGGGTATGTCTTTCAACAACCTCCAACCTGCCATGAAGATTTATGTGCCTAAATGAGGAGTTGGAATGACTCCCAACTTCTCTCTGAGGTACTCAAAGGAGTCCCTAGGTAATAGATTAGTAAATATATCTACGATCTTCTCTTTCGAAGGAACATATTCTAATTTAACCAATTGATCCTCAACTTGTTCTCTAAGAAAGTGATACTTGATCGGGATATGTTTAGTTTTAGAGTGTTGAACATGATTTTTGGAGATATTAATAGCACTTGTATTTTCCACATGATAGAAATAATTTGATCACAGGGAACTTGAATATCCTTGATATTGGCCTTTACCCATAAAACTTTCGTACAACAGGATGTTGCAGATATATACTTTGCTTCAGCTATAGAGAGACAAATGGAAGTTTGTTTCTTGCTGAGCCAGGATACTAAACAACTTCCAAGGAAGAATTCACCTCCACTAGTGTTTTTTCTTTCATCAATACTTCCTTCCCAATTTTCATCTATATAAGCTATGAGAATGATGTTTTTGTTTTTTTGATACCATAATACATATTCAATAGTGCATTGAAAATACCTGAATATTCGTTTGACTACAAGAACATGAGTTTCCTTAGGATTGGCTTGAAATCTACCTACTAGACCCACTGCTTGTATGATGTCAAGGCTTGAAGTTGTAATATAGAGTAAACTACCTATCATAGACTTGTACATGGTCTGATCTACTTCTGGAGCATCATCATCCTTGTTGAGTTTACAACTGGTAGTCATTGGAGTGCTTACTGGTGCGTAGTTTTCTATGCCAAATTTCTTCAATATTTCCTTGAGATATTTACCTTGAGAAATAAAAATTCCCTTTTCTAATTGATGAATTTGTAACCCAAGAAAGAAGAAGAGTTATCCTAACATGGACATCTCAAACTCTTGTTGCATTGTACTTGCAAATTTCTTACTTATTAATTCAATATTACTGCCAAAAATAATATCATCAACATACACCACAACAATTAACAAACCATTACCTTCAACCTTGATGTATAATTTTCTATCAATAGTTCCCTTTTTGAATCATCGTTGGTGAACATACCTATCCAGTCTATAATACCAAGCTCTTGGAGCTTATTTTATCCCATACAGATCTTTCTTTAGTCGGCAGACATAATTCTTTTTGTTGGTAAGAAGAAAACTTCCAGGTTTCTACACGTAAACTTCTTTCTCAAGGTCACCATTTAAAAATGTTGATTTGACATCCATCCGGTAAACTTTGAATTTTTGTAGCATGAAAAAGACAAAAAAATCATTATAGCTTCAATTATTGCAATAGGATCAAAAGTTTCTTCAAATTCCACTCCTTCAACTTGAGCATACCCTTTGCAGACTAATCTGGCCTTATTTCTAACTATTTGTCCTTCTTCATTTATCTTATTTATGTATACCCATTTAGTTCCAATTACACTCTTGTCATTCTGTCTAATTGGAACAAGATCCCAAGTCTCATTTTTATCTATTTGGTCTAGTTCTTAATTCATGGCTTTGACCCAGTGATCATCCTAGATTGCTTGCACAAAGTTTTGGGGTTCAATCATGGACATCAGTGAAAAATTTGTAGAGGCAGATGTATCTATAAGTTTTCTTCTAGTTTGTAAACTTATTTCCTTATTTACAATAATCTTACTTTTTGGATGATGTTTTTGAACATACCTTGATGGGGTCTTTGGTTGTGATGTTTCCATTATCTCTTCTTCCTTTGAATCCTCTTGTTCTTATTTCTCTCCAAGTCCATCATCTTGTAACTCCTTGTTAATTGGTTCATCATATTGCTCATTATGGTGTTGATATCTCAATGAATGAAGTGATCCATCATGTACCTTTACATATATGCTCTCAATTATCTTATGGAGGCTTTTGTTATAGCACTTGTATCCTTTAATTCTGGAGGAGTATCCTAGCACAATTCATTCATCAGGTCTAGAATCAAACTTACATAAGTTGTCTTCATTTATTTTAATGTAGCATTTTCTTCCAAAAATTTTGAAGTGCTTTATTGATGTTAATATTCCATGCCATATCTCATAAGGTGTTTTATCACTTTTACTCTTATGTGCACCTTACTAAGAATGTTGACAGTTATTTGAATAGCCTTTCCCCAAAAGGTTCTAGGTACTTTTGATTCATCAAGCATGGACCTGGCCATTTCTTGAACTGTTTTGTTCATCCTTTCCACTACTCCACTCTGCTGAGGGGTTATGGAAATAGAAAATTGTCTCTTGATTCCATGTTTTTCACAAAAACTATTAAATTCATTAGATATGAATTATCCTCCTCTGTTTGACCTTATGCATTTGATTTTTAAGTCCATTTCATTTTCTACCTCCACTTTGAAGATTTTGAATTTTTCAAAAGCCTTGAATTTATGCCTCAACAATCCAACCCAAGACATTTTGGTATAGTCATCAATTAACAGAATGAAATATATTTCACCTTGAGGAGATTGTGTACTCTTAGGTCCATAAATATCTATATGAATCAACTCAAGAGGTTGAGTGGTGGAGTGTTCTCTTTCCTTGAATTGAACTCTTGAATATTTTCCAAACTGACATGACTTGCAGACAATATTCTCAGGTTTGAAGATCTTAGGAATATCTCTCACAACATATTTTATTCCTATCTTAACAAGCTAATCAAAACTAATATGACCTAGTATTTCGTGCCAAATCCATCTCTCATCAGTTTTACCAATGCAACATTTGTATTTACCTTCTTCTAGAACATACACATTCCATTAAGTTATGACTACCTTAACAACAATCTTCCATGTATTCGCATCCATTACCTTAAAACCTCTTGAATGAAAAACAATATTGTTTCATTGGTCACACATTTGACTTACACTTAATAAGTTATGTTTTAAACCATAAACATATAACACATTCTGTGCTTTGGCCTTTCCCCTTTTATCTTCATCTATACAATAGTTCCTTTTCCTCTGATTCTAGCTAGAGCATTATTTCCAAAAGTGTCATTACCACCTTTTTCTTTAGTTAACAATTCAAACTTACTTTTGTCTCATGTCATGTGCTTGGAGCATCCACTGTCAATGTACCATTGATTTTCTTGATTTTTGGCATATAGAGATAGTCCAAAATTTTATTTGTTTTTCTCCCTCCAAACCTTGGTAAAATATTCTTGTCTGAATTTCGAAAAGATAGGTAGAAAGTTGCTTCTACATTCACTTTCCTTCTTGATGGAATATCCAACAATACTGAGAGGGGAGGGTGAATCAGTATTGCCTACTTTTTCTTATTAATTCCATTAATATTAAGCACACACATTAATTATCCAATTAAGAAATATATGATGAACAACAAACCCTTATGAACACAAGATTTTATCGTGGAACCCAACAGGGAAAACCACAAATTCTTTTCTCATTAATAAATTGTTCTTTTACAAAATTGTTTTCAAGCTACAACTTGATGGAGAGAGTATCCCCAAGTTTCTTCAACTACAACTGAAGGGATGCTTCCAAACCCCATTTACCAGCTACAACTGGAAGGAGGATACGAACCCCTAGTTTATCAGCTACCACTGAAAGGATGCTTCGACACCCTATTTAATAGCCACAACTGGAAGGAGGCTACGACCCCTAGTTTATCAGCTACCACTAAAAGGATTCTTCGACAACCTATTTACCAACTACAACTGGAAGGGGGATACGCCCCCCTATTTAGTCATCTACAACTGAAAAGGAAGCACCTACTCCCCTGCAGGCTCCAACCTGCCCTTACACCACCCAACCACCCTTAATTCCACAATGCAATTCAATCTCTTCTGCTCTTCATTGAATTTAATTCATGCAGTGATTAACACAAGTCCTATCAGATTTGACTTTTTGACTTCGACTTGTTTTCCCTTGCTCAACCCTTCCTCCCTTTATGCAGGTTATAACACTTATAACCCTTTTACTGTACTATGTTCAAGGTGTTCATAAACACACAGAGATACTATCAATTCTTCAAGTCTTCTTAGAATCATTAACTGTTGTACTTTCTACTTGTCTATTGCAACCTCTGCTTGTATGGTCTTCTGGTTATCTGCAATCAAAATTCATCTCTTGCTCTCTGGCTTCTGTCATTTAATCTTCAATGAATCAGTTGTAGTCCAATAAAGGTCCTCTATATCAAATACTGGATTGCATAATTGTTGCTTTGTCTTCTTTTGTTCTTAATATTCAATAAGATATTGACAGGCCCATTACAACCAACAACTCTTCTTCTTGAACTTTGCTTCTATTTTTATCTTCTTATCTGAATTGCAAAGACTCCTTCTTCTCATCACTCTTTCTTGTTTATATATTCTTCCAATTGGTGTGAGCTTATGAAACATTGTGTCCCTTTGTTTGGACCATCGCACCCCTTCACTTAACATTAATCTCGTTTGTTTTTATTTATCCAAATATTATCGAGAATCCCTTTCAATTTATGAAAATTATTTTCATTAATCGATCACAAGTATGGATAGATTTCATTTAACTTAGTTCCATAACTCTGCAAATATTTCAGAAACCAATTTCTACAGAGGTTCCTTCTTCAAACCATTTTCATATGACTGAAAACGCAAAACCATGGGCTTAACAACTTAAGAAATGTATTATATTTTACCTTTATTTTTCTTATTCCATATGACCACAAGCGATGACCGGGCACTAGGCCAAGTGAGTGCTTGATCACTTATCAAAATCAACGGTCACGTTTTAATCTCCTGATGAGATGGACGATTGTCAGTACTTTGAGACATTGTCCTTCACGTCTTCCAACCTCTTTAAAAATCTCTCGAATAAAAGACACGTGTCCATAATATTCAAAGGTTGAGAATGATCTCCAGAGTAGATGAACAGATAATATTAACTTCAGGTTTCGTCACTTCAGGTGATTTCTCCTTCACAATCTTCTGGAGTTCATTTCGTCGAAGTAGATCAGACGATTGGAGTTTATTTTCACAATGAATGATTCTTGTTCATTTCAGAGGTTCGAGACTTCGGGCATTAGGGAATTTGCTGGTGGTGAAACTCCCGAAGTAAAAACTCTCGGAGTGACGTAACTTGTTGACGTCACTTGTTGACATGGCACGGGATGAGTGGCTTCCACGTGTCACTCAGATTCATGATTTACACGTACCTGAAATGTCGATTTCATCTTGACACTTGTCATTATTTGATTATGCCACATGTCCTTGCTAGCGTGGTATACTGACATAGATCTCCCGATGTGGCACATATTCTTCTCCTGGATCTAACGGTTGTCCTAACTCCCAAAATATATCTCAAATCGATGACTAAGAGTGACTTCGTAACTTCGAGCTTCAGGTGAACTCATATGTTATAAATCTTTTTTTCTCTGAAGTGGTCATCACCAAAGTTGACCACTATTCTGATCCAACGACCATCATGTATTGTCCAGATCTGATGGTCCTCATTTACATCAGGACTTCAGGGATCTGACATTTTTCATTGCTTATCATGTCCTTCCACTTTATAGATCGGACGGTCAATATCACTCCTGAAATATTTCTCAGATTGAACGACTCATGTTCTCTTTTGGACTTCGGCCTCCGGGTATTCGGGATCTCATCCCTTTTCTACTGAAGTGGTTAGCACCGAAGTTGACCACTGTTGATTAAACGGTTCCTGTTTTCTATTCCAGATCAACGACTAATACTTAATTCTAGATCAAATCTTGATCTAATGGCTGAGAAACATTTCGAAGCACTTTCTTCAGATCTGATGGTCCTTCTTTAAACCAAAAAAGATTAACTCAATCCAACGACTATAGGGAATTTGGGTGTTCAGGAACTCATTCCTTTTGCCTTGCTTATCCTATCCTTCCACTCAACTTGATCCATCGGTCAAGAATTCTCCCAGAGTAGATCAACGATCAGGGATGATTGCGGGGTCCCAACTAGCACAACGTTTAAAAATATTGTCAAGCTCCACAATGGAAAACCTTCTCATTGGTAGTAGAACTGATGCCAACCGTAGATCTATTTGGAGGGTGACGATTGACGGTCTAGAATAATTGCGGGATTGGAATTAATGCATTGTTTAATTCTCCCTTGATCTACACTTGCATATCCGATGCTCACAACTTGATCTGATCAGTGACCAATCCTCCAATGGTCCTTAAGCCCACAATTACCCATATGACTGACGTGCAATGTATATATATAAAAAATATATTTCCAAAGAACGGTTGAGATCTGTCGTCATTAGTTCGACATTTATTTTCACTTTTACCAAAAGGTAGGGGGCCTAACAGGTCATCCCGGGCTCTAGGCCGGTGAGCTTCTCGAGGAGTCCAAGCACCTAGATCCCCCACCATACCCTTGCACTATGCATTGATAAGCTATGGAGAGTGTTGTGTATATAAACCTACATAATATTTTTCTCACTTCCAATGTGGGATAAATCTCATTACATGAGACGATCAACACCATCAATTTCTTGATCGGACGGTTGTTGAGGCTTCTCACATTTTCCTGTGCATCGATCAACTTCTCAGTCTTTCCATCAATCCCGATGAAATTTATACAATGCGTTGTTCCTTCTGAGATTTGATTAATTTCCTTGCTTATGAGCTTCATTTTTTGCATACTTTCAATGCGCTTTTCCTTCTGAGCTTTGATCTCTGCATATTGTCTGGAATTTTATGTTAACTATTATACTGTTGATCAGTATCAAGTACAATTTAAAATATTTTTCAACTTATACTTAAACCATTCAATTATACCCAATGAGCAATGAACAATACTATAAGATTTACACCAATACACCACAATACACCATGCACAATATATGAGAAATAATCAATAGTTATTGTTCAAGGGAAGTAATGACTTCCAAAGGTAGCTACAACTTCCAAATGTAAAGGGAGGGATAAACCTCCAAGAGGAAGATACAATCCTCCAATATCAAGATATATTTGAACTCTCCATCCTTTCCCCTTCCTTCCACCCAAGAATATACGAGAGATAATAAAAATTCACATTAAATCATCACCATCAACCAACCATCACATAGAACATGATAATCCTTCTTCAATTTCTGCAATTATTCGATTCTTGAAATACTCTGATCCTATATATAATATTACTCAATTTATTCTCTGAAACATCTAAAAGTTTCACTCCTTGAATCGTCCCCAAAAAGAAGTTATAGAGAGAATGGTAGACCTTGTTCAATTCTAGTTTTTTCAGGAGACTGAACTTGTACAGAATGCCCCGCGCTCAATATTTAACATCAGATTCTGAAACTCACACACAAGAAACTACAGTCTGTACTCTTTCCAATTCAATTTTTCCCACTTCATTTGGATTCTCTATGAAGAATTTATTATTGTTTTACCCAAAACACCTTAGAACACATCACCAAAAGACTTCATCCTCCCTTGAAATCCGACCTTCTTTACTTCTGATTTCCTTTGAAATTCAACTTTTGTATCAAATGAATGAATAATGATATTTACTCATACCATGTATGTCACTTCCTTTTAACATTAGGGCTGACCTGACACTTTCTTATTTTGTAATTATTTTCTTTAATTATCTTTAGGGCCTACATGTACTTCCTTCTTCAATTCACTTTGTCATCTTCAAAAAATCATTTCTCCTCAACCATGAGGATCCATGTGACGTGCCACATACCACCGGAAACAACATGATGTATACTATCCATCCATGGTATTGTATCTACATGTGCATTTTCCTTCATGTCCAAATACCTTCATCAATCTTGCAGTCCAAAACCCATGACTAGGGTTGACATCAATGACAGCAGCCAATATTCCAACAATCTCCCCCTTTGTCATTGATGACAACACTCATGCTCCCCCTATCATCATGATCCCAATTTATCTTCCCCTTTGAAATCAATGGAAAATAGTAGGGATTCTCCCCCTGATTTTAATGGCAAAAGGTAACCTTCTTCTTTGGGGCTGCTCCCCCTGAACATGTGGCACTCAATAATATTTCATCTTTATTTTTGGTATTTGGGACTTTTTCTTCCTTGGAATCATTTTGTGTGGCTTATGTATTCTCTCTCTTCTTCATGTCTAGGATGTATATGTTGTTCGGTCTTCTTTTTGCAGTTGCAACCAATCTTCCTAAGTTATTTTCTTTGATTTTACATTTTCGGGAATCAAACGTAAGAGTGTATCCTTGATCACACATTTTTCTAACACCGAGTAGATTATGATTCAAGTGTTCAACCAATAGGACATTCTTTTCTTTTACATTTTTTCTTCCAAGTTCTACTACACCTTCTCCAAGTATTTTGGCAGATGAGTCATCTCCAAATGCAACATTTCCACCCTTTCTCTTCAAGCTGATGAATTTGTCTTGATCCTCGGTCATGTGTGAAGAACATCCACTGTCTATGTACCATTCATCTTCTTCTTTACATTCTTTAGCGGTTAATTCTATTCGACAATCTTCGTTGTTTGGAATCTCTTTCCTTCTCCATACTGTGGTTGGCATAGAGACATCTTCATTCATATATCTGCAATCTCGTTCTTTGTGTCCAAGATAATTACATTTGTAGAATACAATATTTTTGTCCATCAATGGGGAAAATGAATTATAATTTTTTTTGACAAATCCACGATTATTTCCATATATTCTATTTACATCATTCATGTTTCNTGTGAAGAACATCCACTGTCTATGTACCATTCATCTTCTTCTTTACTTTCTTTAGCGGTTAATTCTATTCGACAATCTTCGTTGTTTGGAATCTCTTTCCTTCTCCATACAGTGGTTGGCATAGAGACATCTTCATTCATATATCTGCAATCTCGTTCTTTGTGTCCAAGATAATTACATTTGTAGAATACAATATTTTTGTCCATCAATGGGGAAAATGAATTATAATTTTTTTTGACAAATCCACGATTATTTCCATATATTCTATTTACATCATTCATGTTTCTTGCGTATTTGTTCCTTTCATTGATTCTGCAATTAATTGCCTTATGTCCAAAATTTTTGCAAGTATAACAATGACCAAGAAAGAAATTTTGATACCTTGGAGTAAGTGGCCTTCTTTGTGATGTAGTCCATCTGGGTTCATGATCTACTCTTGTGTAGTTTCCTTCATACTAATTGAATCTTCTTTGATTCCTAAAGGCAGGAGGTCTTCTTGGATATTCATCTCTTTTGTAATCATTCCTTCTTTCTGGTATCCTGGTCCACTTCTCATCAACTGTCTGTGTAGCTCTCTCTTCAACCTTCTTGTTGGTATTTGCATCTTCTTTGTATGAATTTTCACCCATCCATCCAATATGTGTTAAGTATTTTAGCACTTGAGAGTTTCTTAATCTCTTCCTCAATGAGACAACTTCTTGTTCAAGTTTCTCACAATCTTCTTCTTTCTTCATCATTTGGACCTTCTTTACTTCTCCTATTCTTCTTGCTTCTTAGAGTAGAGTTTTCAAGGAAATGGTTTCTTCTCTTAGTTTCTCAAAGTATTATAATTGTTTCTTCAATATTACAACTGTCTTTTCATAATTACCCAATTCACTTCTTAGTTTTCTACGCATGTCTTTGAGCTTGCTATTTAAAATCTCAACATGCTTCAATTTTTTTAGATTCTCATTTTCTTGTTGAATCATTTTTGCTTCATGATTGTCTTCTTATTCATTGGAATTTTATTCTTTAGTGTCATATCTTTCAATCCTTGGATGAGGACATTCAAATTCAACATGTCCTACTCCTTCACAATTAAAGAAAAAGAACTTACCTCTATTTTCTTCTTTGAAATCTGAGATGTTGTAATTTTCTTCAACTTCTTCTTCTTCTTCTGCTTCTTCCCTTGCATAAAGGTATTTTAGTTTGTCCCAAAGCTCTTTTGTTGATGCACATGATCCCACCTTGGATTTTACTGAATCTGTCAATCCATCCAGGATGGTATCTATTGCCAATTTTTTGTTCCTTTTTGCTTCCTTCTGAATTGCAGTCTTTGGTTTCTTCAAAGCATTGTATCCTGAAGAAACTGAGAACCAAACATCTTCCCAAAGAGATTTCAAGTAATTTTCCATTATATTACTCCAGTATTCAAAATTGCTTCCATCAAATGGTGGAATCCCATTTGGAATGTTGTCTTCCATTTCTGCATAGGATCTTCCTTCTAGTGGTTAAATTGTACTGAAGGTAACTTTCTCTGATACCAATTGTTGATACTGAGAGGGGGGTGAATCAGTATCAAGTACAATTTAAAACCTTTTTAAACTTATACTTAAACCATTCAATTATATCCAATGAGCAATGAACAATAGTATAAGAGTTACCAATACATACAATACACCATGCACAATATATGAGAAATAATCAATAGTTATTGTTCAAGGGAGTAATGACTTCAAGGTAGCTACAACTTCCAAATGTAAGGGAGGGATAAACCTCAAGATGAAGATACAATCCTCCAATATCAAGATATATTTTAGACTCTGAAGATACAATCCTCCAATATCAAGATATATTTGAACTCTCCATCCTTACCCCTTCCTTCCACCCAAGAATATACGAGAGATAATAAAACTTCACATTAAATCATCAACATCAACCAACAATCACATAGAAATTGATAATGCTTCCTGAGACTTCTTCAATTTCTGCAATTATTCAATTCTTAGAATACTCTGATCCTGTAAATAATATTACTCAATTTATTCTCTGAAACGTCTCCAAGTTTCACTACTTGAATCCTCCCCAAAAAGAAGTTATAGAGAGAATGGTAGACCTTATTCAATTTTGGTTTATTCAGGAGACTGAACTTGTACAAAATGCCCCACGCTCAATATTTAACATCAGATTTTGAAACTCGCAAGAAATAAACTAAATTCCGTACTCTTTCCAATGCAATTTTTCCCACGTCATTTGGATTCTCTATGAAGAAGTTATGACTATTTTACCCGAAACACCTTAGAACACATCACCAAAAGACTTCATCTTCCCTTGAAATCTGGCCTTCTTTACTTCTGATTTCCTCTGAAATTCAACTTTTGTATCAAATAAATGTATAATGATATTTATTTATACCATTTATGTCACTTCCTTTTAACATTAGGGCCGACCTGACACTTTCTTATTTTGTAATTCTTTTCTTTAATTATCTTCAGGGCCTACATGTACTTCCTTCTTCTATTCACTTTGTCATCTTCAAAAATTCATTTCTCCTCAACCATGAGGATCCACATGATGTGCCACATACCACCGGAAACAACATGATGTATAATATCCATCCATAGTTCTTGTATCTACATGTACATTTTTCTTCATGTCCAAATACCTTCATCAATCGTGTGGTCCAAAACCCATGACTAGGGTTGACATCAATGACAACAACCAATCTTCCAACATATACTGCATATATTTATTTTTCATGAACTCTTCATACTGTTATACTATTTGAAATCAATGAAAACACATTAATGAAACTATGTCTAACAATCTCCCCCTTTGTCATTGATAGCAACACACCAACTTCATACACAATCTCCCATGTGATGATTCTTCTCTCCTCTGAAGTTTCTCTCCCCCTTTGACATCAATGGAAAAGGATGTATCCTCATATTATATGTCTATCTATATGCTAATGATCAATATATGAACTCCGGTAAATCCCCCTAAAATCATTCTATGGGTGCCATAACCTGAATAACTCCCCCTTTCAGTCTGTTCTCTCTGCCTCTGACTATTATCCCCCTTTGTTTCTAAAAAGGGTAGCTCTTCCTGACAAGTTCTATCCTCTTTTTATCTCTACAGGACGTTATGTATATCATAATGTTGTTTCTACAGATACTGTTGTCCTATTGTAACACTGTGCAATTGTAGCTCATATTTTTCAAACAACCCTTGGATTTGTACATTAATTCTCATCAATCTCTAGCCAGATATATCCATCTCTATCCATGATACTTTTCTACTGTTCATTTCTCTAAAGTCGTCTGAAAAAAATTATACTATGCTTGTCACATGACTGCAATTATTTTTGTAGCAATTGACTTCACTCATGTTCATTCTTTTCTATCCACATCTATGAATGTTCTCATTTGTTGAACTTTGTTCTCTGATATTCTATTACTGCAACTTCATTTTTCTTCCATATTTCCTTTACTCTTATTTTCATATTGTATGAAACATTTCTCACTGACTGTCTTCTTGAGCTCCAACAATTATGGGCTTTGTGGACACAATAACAACTGTAGCATCTCATAGTGTAACAATGTGTAGCAATATATCCAACAAGATTGTAGTTCCAACATCTTATATTTTTGTTGAGCTTACCAACTTTTTTTCTCTCATGATGCCTACAATCCAAGGTTTGATGTGTATGAGTAGCTTCTAGATGTAATCCTTCATCTGATCTTCTAGACATTGTAGTGTTTCTTTCATTCTTTTAACATGAAGGACATGCGTCAGACCTTCCTTCACTTTATAAATGAGAGACATGCATCAGATTTCTTAGGAGTAATAATTTCTTCCTTGTTATAGAAAAAATCGGATTTGTCATTTGGTGATCTCTGATTTTCCAAGATCTCATCCAAGGTCATGGAGTTGTTCAAGACCTTGATTCGGGTGTTTGAATTCTCAACCTTCTTTCTAAGATTCACAACTTCTACTTCTCTACCAACTGACTCATCATTATATTCATCTTCATCTTCATCTTCATTGTCAAGTATAGTCTCTTGATGTTTGATCCTTATTGTTTTTAAATCATCCACCTTGACATCTGCACTGTCGATAATCTTATGTAACCTAATATTGTAGCATCTGTATGCTTTCTTGGTAGAAGAATATTCAAGAAAGATACATTCATCAGATCTAGCATCAAATTTTTTGAGATTCTCATAAAACCTTTTGATGTAACACTTACTTCCAAAGACCTTGAAGTATTTTACCGAAGGATCTCTTTCAAACTAGGGTTCATAAGGAGTCTTATTACTATTAATCATGAGTTGACCTCTGTTCAATATGTATATTGTTGTGCTTACAACTTCCCTCCAATATCCATCAGATAATTTTTGTTCATTGAGCATATCCCTTCCAGCTTCCTAGACTGTTATATTCCTTCTCTCAACAATCCCATTTTGTTGAGGTGTTCTGGCAGCAAAGAAATGCTTTTTATTTTATTTTTCCATGAGTTTCATAGAAGAGGTTGAGTATTCTCTTGTTTATTTAAGTTCAAAAACTTGTCCTTGTGTCCTGTCATATGTTTTGAGCACCCACCGTCAACATACCAAAGATCTTCTTTATCTTGGGATTTCAAGGCAATAAGACATTCCTCTTTTGATGTTTTTTCTTTCCAAATATTCTTTTGCTCTCTAAGGAGCTTTGTTTTTTCTGAGACTTGCATTAATCTGCAATCACTGGCTTTATGTCCATAACTATGACATCTGAAGCATTCTAGGTTCCTTTCTTGTAGAGGTGAAAAGGAGTTATAATTTCTTCTTTTAACTTGATTTATTGTTTGGTTATCTTTAAGGTTATAGTTCTTAACCATTAAGTTTTTCCTTCCATATGCTCTACAATTCATATCTTTATGTCCATAGTTATTAGATGAATAACAATAACCGTTGAACATCTGTGAAGATCTTCTGAAAATGAATTTATTTTTCAACTCCTTTTTGTTAGAATTGAAAGTAGGGGAAATAGTACTTTCTTTCTTCACATACCCAAGCCCAGTATTGTTGTTAGGATCTTTCATTTCACTTGAACTGCATGTGTTTTCTTGTTTTTTCAACCCATGTATCTTGGTTATATAGTCAACAACCTTGTGACCGTAATAAAAACAATAGCCATAGGATGCACTCTTGTACTTGGGAGTTTTTTGGTCTTCTTGCTTGTGATTGTTATTTCTTTTGAGGTTACTCTTGTTGGGAGGATGAGTAGGTTCTTGAGCATATGAGTTTTCATTCTTGTCATCCTTATTCTACATAGTTGTTTCTTTGGAGGTTCATCACAACACTTGTCATCTTCTACATCAATCTGAGTAATAGGACTTGATCCTTTAACCATGTGTACTTGGTCATATCCAAGGCCAGATTTGTTCAAGGGAAATATTTGTAGACTGAGAATTTTATCAAGGGCTTCAGTTCCTTTCTTGAATTTTTCAACAATCTTTAGTTGATCCTTGAGTCCAACAACTTCTTGTTTTAAATTCTTGGATGCTTCCATGCTAATGGTTGCTTGTTGTCTTTAACTATGTAGCTCCTCTTGTGAGGACATTAGTTGTCTTTTTAAGGTCTAATTTTATTCCTCACTTTCTAGCTGTTGTTGTTTGAGCTCTTCAACCTTTTGTTGCTTCTTATTAAGAGATTGTTCCAAGGATTCCAATATCTCTTGATCCAGTTGGACTTGGATTCTAAAGTCAACTATGATTTCCTCAATTTTTTTCTTCTTTGAACCTTGTTTCCTCCTTTGCTCCAACATGAGACCCTTTAGTTGTTTACACCTTTGTTTATATTTTCTCAATTCATCCAAATCACACTCAAGATCAGCTTCAAGATTGACATCTTCTTCAATGTCTGAGTATTTTTCGAAAGAATCTTCATCACTAGAATTGTTGTAGACTTAACTTTGTTCTGATTGAAATGCTTCATTTGACTTCTCATATGAGTAGAGGTATTTTATATTGTCCCAAAGTTCCTTTGCAGAGTTACAATCACTTATATTCTCTTGGACATCATCAGGTAATCCATCAATGATTGTATTAATTTCCATTGAGTTACTTTTCTTAGCTTTATTTTGAGCTGGAGTCCTTACTCTGTTTGGTGAGAAGTAATCAGTGATCACTGAATTCCATACTTCAAGTCCCAATGCCTTCAAATGAATTTCCATTCTTGTACTCCAAAATATGTATTCTTCTTTTCCAGGTATTGGAGTTCCATTCATAGTGTAAATCTTTTTTTCCATCCATGTGTGCTTAATTTGATCTTCCTTTCAGTTTGTTAGACTGTTCTTAAAGGAACCTTGCTCTGATACCAATTGATGGAATATCCAACAATACTGAGAGGGGGGGGGTGAATCAATATTGCCTACTTTTTCTTATTAATTCCATCAATATTAAACACACACATTAATTATTCCATTAGGAAATATATGATGAGCAAAAAACCCTTATGAACACAAGATTTTATCGTGGAACCAAATAGGGAAAACCACCAACTCTATTCTCATTAATAAATTGTTCTTTTACAACATTGTTTTCAAGCTACAACTTGATGGAGAGACTGTCCCCAAGTTTCTTCAGCTACAACTGAAGGGATGCTTCCACACCCCATTTACCAGCTACAACTGGAAGGAGGCTACAACCCCCTAGTTTATCAGCTACCACTGAAAGGATTCTTCGACACCCTATTTACCAGCCACAACTGGAAGGAGTCTATGAGCCCCTAGTTTATCAGCTACCACTGAAAGGATGCTTCAACACCCTATTTACCAGCTGCAACTGGAAGGAGGCTACAACCCCCTATTTAGTCAGCTACAACTTACAAGGAAACACCTACTCCCCTGCAGGCTCCAACCTTCCCTTGCAGCACCCAACCACCCTTAATTTCACAATGCAATTCAATCTCCTCTACTCTTCATTGAATTTGATTCATGCAACCATTAACACAAGTCCTATCATATTTGACTTTTTGACTTCGACTTGTTTTCCCTTGCTCCACCCTTCCTCCCTTTATGCAGGTTATAACACTTATAACTCTTTTAATGTACACTATTCAAGGTGTTCATAAACACATAAAGATATTATCAATTCTTCAAGTCTTCTTAGAATCATTAACTGTTGTACTTTCTACTTGACTATTGAAACATCTGGTTGTATGGTCTTCTGGTTATCAACAGTCAAACTTCATCTCTTGCTCTCTGGATTCTATCATTTAATCTTCAATGAATCTGTTGCAGTCCAATAAAGGTATTATATATTAAATACTGGATTGCATAACTATTTCTCTGTCTTCTTTTGTTCTTGATCTTCAATAATACATTGGCAAGCCCATTAGAACCAACAATTCTTCTTCTTGAAATCTGCTTTTGTTTTGATCTTCTTATTTGAACTGCATAGAATCCTTCTTCTCATCACTCTTTCTTGTTTATATATTCTTCCAACTGGTGTGAGCTTATGAAACATTGTGTCCCTTTGTTTGGACCATCGCACCCCTTCACTTAACAATAATATCGTTTGTTTTTCTTTATCCAAATATTATCGAGAATCCCTTTCAATTTAATGAAAATGATTTTCATTAATTGATCATAGGTATGGATCGATTTCATTTAACTTAGTTCCATAACTCTGCAAATATTACAGAAACCGAGTTTTGTAGAGGCACTTCCTTCAAACCATTTTCATATGACCGACAATGCAAAACCACGATCTTATCAACTTAAGCGATGTATTATCTTTTACCTTTATTTTTCTTATTCCATATGACCACAGGCGGTGACCAGGTGCTAGGACAAACGAGTTCTTGATCGCTTATCAAAATCAACGGTCACATTTTAATCTCCCAATGAGATGGACGACTATCGGTACTTTGGGACTTCATACTTCACAACTTCCAACCTCTTTAAAAATCTCTCGAATAAAAGACGCATGTTCGTAATCTTCAACGATTGAGAATTCTCTCCGAAGTAGATGAACGAATAGCATTAACTTCAGGTTTCGACACTTCAGGTGACTTCTCCTTCACAATATTCTGGAGTTCATTTCGCCAAAGTAGATCGGACGGTTGGAGTTTATTTGCACGATGAATGGTTCTCATTCATTTCGGAGCTTCAAGACTTTAGGCATTAGGGCATTTGCTGGTGGTGAAACTCCCAAAGTAAAAACTCTCAGAGTGACATCACTTGTTGACGTGGCATGGGCCAAGTGGCTACCATGTGTCACTCAGATTTGTGGTTTACACGCACCTGAAATGTCGATTTCATATTGACACTTGTCATTATATGACTATGCCATGTGTCCTTGCTAACGTGGTCTACTGACGTAGATCTCCTGATGTGGTACATATTATTCTCTTGGATCTAACGGTTTTCCTAAATCCCAAAATGTATCTCAGATCAACGGTTGAGAGTGACTTTGGAACTTCAGCCTTCGGGTGAAATCATATGTTCTGAATCCTTTTTTCTCCGAAGTGGTCAGCGCCGAAGTTGACCACTATTCTGATCCAACGAACATCATGTATTGTCCAGATCCAATGGTCCTCATTTACTTTGATACTTTGAGGCTCCGACATTCATTATTGCTTATCCTGTCCTTCCACTTTATATATTGGACGATCAATATCACTCCCTGAATATTTCTCAGATCAAACAACTCATGTTCTCTTTAGGAATTCGACCTTCAGGTATTCAGGATCTCAGCCCTTTTTGTTGAAGTGGTCAGTGTTGAAATTTACCACTGTTGATCTAACGATTCCCCTTTTCTATTCCATATCAATGACTAATACTTAATTCTAGGTCAAATCTTGATCTAACGATTGAGAAACATTCTTAAGAACTTGCTTCAGATATGATGGTCTTTCTTTAACCCAAAAAATATTAACTCAATCCAATGACTATTGGGAATTCGAGATCTCAACCCTTTTGCCTTGCTTATCCTATCCTTCTAATCAACTTGATCCATCGGTCGAGAATGCTCCCGGATTAGATCAACAATCAAGGATGATTGTGGGGTCCTAACTAGCACGACGTTTAAAACTATCATCGAGCTCCACAATGGAAAAATTGCTCGTTGGTAGTGGAATTGATTCCAACCATAGATCTATTTGGCGGGTGATGATCGACGGTCTAGAATAATTGTGGGATTGGAATTAACGTGTTTTTTAATTCTCCCTTCACACTATGCAATCAATACCTACCCTTGATCTACGCTTGCATATCTGATGGTCACAAATTGATCTGATCATTGACCAATCCTCCAACGGTCCTTAATCCCATGGTCACCCATATGACCAAAGTTCAATGTAGATATATAAAAAATAAATTTCCAATGAACGATTGAGATCCTTCGTCATCAGTTCGACAGTTATTGTCTCTTTGACCAAAAGGTAGGGGGTCTGATAGGTCGTCCCGGGCTCCAGGTTGGTGAGCTTCTCGAGGAGTCCAACCACTGAGAGCCCCCACCATACCCTTGCATTATGCATTGATAAGCTATGGAGACCTTTTTGTATATAAACCTACATAAGTTTTTTCTCACTTCCAATGTCCGATAAATCTCATTACATGAGACGATCAACATCGTCAATTTCTTGATCGGACGGCTACTGAGGCTTCTCACCTTTTCCTGTGCATCGATCAACTTCTCAGTCTTTCCATCGATCCCGACGAAATTTCTACAATGTGTTCTTCCTTTTGAGCTTTGATTAATGTCCTTGCTTATGAGCTTCATTCTTTGCAAACTTTCAATGTGGTTTTCCTTTTGAGCTCTGATCTCTGCATAATGTATGACATTTTCTTCTAACTGTTATATTGCATATATTTATTTGTCATGAACTCTACATACTATTATATTGTTTGACATCAATGACAACACATTAATGACACTATGTCCAACACTTGTGTCCAAAATTATTGCATATGTGGCATTCAGGGTCATTTAGTAAAGGAGATAAGGAATTATTGAAAGAATTTTGAACCATGTCCTTTTGAGGTTTGTTGAATCTCTTTCTTATACTTCTGTAATATCTAAAAAAATATGCAACTTATGGCCTTATGTCCAAAGTTTCCACAAGAGAAACAATATCCATAGAAAAAATTTGGATGCCTTGGAGTGAAAAACTTACTTGTAGGAATCGGTCTTTGTCTACCAACTTGATAAGATTCAAGAACCTTTTGATTCCTTTCTCCATAGTTGGGTTGATTTAGTTCTGATTGCTTCTTCTTTTCATCTTTTTCTTGGTTAGGCTAACTATTGTTTCCCTTGAGAGCATTTTCATAACTTGTAGGTCTCTCATTGGATGTCATGTTGGTGCTTGACTCACTTTTGACAATTTTTATACGTTCCTTATATCCCATCCCCGTTTTKTCATCCAATGATCTCTAATTTCTTATAATGTTATCTAGAGTTTCATATCCTTTTATGAATTTTATTTGAGTCTTTTATTTCTCTAGATATTTTCTTAAGGAAACTATTTTTTCTTCTAGTTTGTCGMAGATATTCTCCTTTTCTTTTATCTTATTTATCAATACTTCTTCCTTTCTTTTGGCTTCTTCTAGATGAATTTTTAATATGACTATTTCTTCATTGTCCTTATTGTCTTTGTCTTTGTAGACCTATAACTGTTATTTTCTTAGTCTGTTCTTTTTCTTGAGTCAAGAGATTTCCTCCAGAGCACTAATGAGTTCTCCTTTAATGTCTACTATAACTTCACACTCTTATGTTTCTATTTGATTAGATTTGTTTTGTTCCAAAGCCATGAGAAGTTTTTCATCTTGAATTAGATCTAGCTCATCTTCTTCTTCTTCGAAGTTGTTTCTATCCTCCTTTGATTAAAAACTAATCCTTTTAAAATAGTTTTTAAAATTGTTAGGTTTATCCTTGGATTTTCTTTCATTTTTATTGGTGTTATTTCCTTTAAAAGGAAATTTAGAGGGAAAATGGCCAACTTTACCACAATGAAATCATTTAAATGGTAACATACCTTTATATTTTCTAGATCCCCTCTTTAGATTCCTCACAAATTTAGCTTCTTATTCATCTGAGAAGTGTTCTGATGAATCGTGATCTTGAGATGTTGACGATTTGACTGATGTTTTGAAGACTACATCCTTTAGATCTGGTTGTTCTTTCCTAGTTCTCATCTCATAAGTAGTTAAAATTTGATGGAGCCTATCCATAGTCAATTTTTCTAGTTCATACATTTATTCTATAGATGAGACCTTTGCATAAAGTCTTGAGGTAAGAGATATCAATACCTTCTGAAATACCATAGCTTTTTTAATTTCCTCTCCTATCCCTTTCATGGTGTTTATAGTCTCATCCACTCTGAGAAAGAAACCTGCAATATTTTCATCTTCACTCATTCTTAGGATTTCAAACTGTATTTTGTGAGCTTGAATTTTGGCCAACTTTACTTTCTCATCTCCTTCATAATTGTTTACCAGTTTTTCCCATATTTCCTTTGCAGATTCCAACTGCATCACTTTAACAAATTTTGTTTCTACAAGTCCACCTTGGATAGAATTCATAGATTTTTCATTATTGTAGTAATATTTCTTACTAGCTTCATCATTTGGAAGAGAATTTGGGATTTTATAACCATCTACCACACTCTTCCAACCTTCCATACCAAGAGACATCAAGCATTCTGATTTTCCAAAATGCAAAATTTGTTCCATTGATCAAAGGATGTCTGATTGAAAAACAATCTTGACTGACCATATTTTCTATGTGATATTCCTTCCAGTTGTTAGACTATAACTGAACGAACCTGCCCTCTGATACCAATTGTT
>SNQJ01S0024789.1:7536-45448 GCA_010110895.2 Picea sitchensis | reverse complement strand
AGTAATCATAACGTTTAAAACACATTAATCGGCCAACCCAAATTGTTGTATAACCATATCAACGTGCCATCAATCAAATGTAGAACCAATGTTAATTCAATCGTGCCAATGTATAGTTTGAAACTATGATCGTTCAATGTAAAGTCAAACTCACAAAACAATGCACCAAGCAACGATTCAAACCATAAAATCGAAATCCAAAAGATTGATCAATGCGCCTTTGTAAAACTCAAACCATTTCCATTTCATATCAAATCAAACTTATAATATTACAAATGCATTTGTTGCATATTCAAATGTTTATATTTCAAAGTTTTTAGAACATTGCAACAAAAGATCTCATATAATCAATAAGTCAAGAGCTCATAGCACTAAGGATCAAAGCATATAAGACCAAAATCAATCATGACCTTTATAGGATCAAATGTAGTCAATAAATTTTCATACTCAATGGCTTATCAATCGACTTGCGCAATCAAAATGAAATGGACATAGTTTGAAAAGATCATTCTAGTCAAGTAACAAACAAAGGGTAGGTGCTTTCCAGAATATCGATGAGAAGATGATAACATTCCAAATAAAGATGAAGAGGTTTTCACACTTTCAGTTGTGAAAACTGAATCGAAAACAAACTGCAATTGTCGCAAGAAATAGATAAATGTCTAGTTGAAAAATGCGATGATGACTTGTCGTTTAGAAGACAAGAGGTGTAGGCAGCTTTTTTAGAGCAATTAAAAAAAATGAATTGGCTGCCAACAGGGTGATATTTCAAGATCCATGAGGGAGCTAGAAAGGCATGAAAAGTCTATTATTTTAAGTTGCAGACATGTGCTACTTTTTATGTAAAGACCTCAGTCGACAATGAAGTTATATATTAGTTTATTTTCTCTTTTCTATGTAAATCATTTTCTCATATTTCATCTTCTTGGATATGTGTTGATGCTATAGGTTATATGTCTGCAATTTTTTTTCTGAGAGGGTTATTGTATAGGATATGCTCTATCCATTTCCATAGGCTTATCTGAGTTTTGATTCATCTTTAGAAAGGTTTTCTGAAAACTGAGTTTTTCCTCTTATTGTCAGATGTATTGAAGATCAGGATGCTCTTTGATCATTTTCAGTTTTTTGTTTCTTATTTATTCTTTCCATCTCTTTATAAGCATTATAATTGATCCCATATTTGTTGACTTGATTTGCTGCACATAGAATGTTAGGTCTGGGTTACAGTTTTTTTTAATGGACTCCATGCCCAATGGCTTCATTGCCTTCTTGATTAATTTTACCACTCTCAAAGTTTCCTAAAACCCAATCAAGTCATCTTTTAAAATTCAATACGTGTTAAGCTTGTTCCCCAGTAGTCTAGGAACAACTTCTAGTGCTAAAAATTTTGGCATCGTTGTCGGGGAGAGAAGTATGAAGAAAGCTTCCCTGGGAGACAACATAGAGACAACTTTTGATGGTGAATAAGGGCTAGTCACATATCAAAGACTACATCATTCACCTGGTGACTCCACTCCATGAAGGAAGAACCTATTGGTGACTTCACTGATACGAGACAACGATAACAATGGAAGCTATCTTGGATTGGAGGTATGATTTCTCTGGTTTTTCAAATATAGTTGGTTTTCCACATCCAATGATGACTATAACTGAGTGGGACGATTATTTTCCGAGATTCATAGGAAGCAAGCATGATCAGCCCGGTGAGCACTTATTTAATTTTCATAAATGCATACTTGAACATGGTTTTGTTCATGAGGATGACTTGATCAAGATGTTCAAATTTTCTTTAGAAGGCCATGCTTTTGAATGGTGTCAATCGCTTCCTACAGCTAGTATACATTCTTTGAAGGATTTTCACATGGCTTTTAATTCACATTATGAGAAGATTTACCCAGATGAAATCCTTTTTTACCATTGTTGTGAGGAGTTTCAACATATTTTTTCCTCTAGTAGTAAGGATGAAAGTGAGTATTTTAATGAAGATATGGATGAAACTTTTTCTCTTTCTATTTCCTGAGAAGAAATTCTTCAATATATGATCAATGATGGTACTGATGATTGCATAGTTGTAGATGCATTATATCTTTCCTCTAATGCACCTAATGTCTCATATTTAAAAGAAGAAATAGTTGTAGAAGAGGATTTTCCCTTTTCCTTCAAGAGGTTTCCCATGATGTATTTTCACTTGTGATTGAAGAAAAGAATCAAGAAATTGTTTGTTTTTCTTTGCAAGACAAAATGGTTTTGGGTTCACCTATATTTGATGAGTATTCAGATGAAGAAGAGTAGATCCCTACCTCGCATTTTGTTGAGTTGAGGAGAAACCAACCAGTGTATGACAATTATGAATCAGATTTTGACGAGGAACAATATTGTGTGAAAATGAGCCATCTTGGGTCTGCATAAGACATTGAGAAGCCATCGTTTTCAAATCAGCAGGCCTGCATTCACCATGCTTCAACCTAGATCTGCAGACAATACCAAACAACCAATGATTAGCAGAGAAATCAGTCTGCAACCATGTTCATATTTGCAAATAGCTGAAGGTGGCAGCCATTATCAGAAAGAAGATATGAAAATACCTTTTGATCTTCAGATGAAATAGCCAGAAGAGGTATTTCTTTATAGCTTCTTTGATCCTTTTTTTAATTATCTGGAGTCTTTGAGCAATACAAGAGGAAAATTGTTCTTGTTGAATGAAGGTTGGTTTTGTTGTCCTTTTGGATTGCACTTCTGTAAAATTTGGGTTCTTGCATTCACCATTGTCGGATCAGAAGTTTCACCATTTAGTCAGATATTTGTATGGCTTCATTGGAAGCACAATTTTACCTAGTCTAGAGAAAGCAATTGATTAGGTTGGAGTAAGAAGAATAAATATTGGTATTCGAGCATATTGTTTGCATTAGTTTTCAGTTTCAAAATAAAGAGCAGAGGTGCTCTCATGCACTCGGTTTTCCTGGACATAGATGAAGAGGGATAAGGCCATTGTTCTGCAAGTTATTGGTAGCTCGTCGAGAGCATGCCATCCCCCATGGAGCCAATGTTAGCACTCAAAATATAATGGTAAAAAATTTTAGTGTTTCATTAGATCATGGCTTAGTTTTCCCATTTCCCAAGGTATTTTTCCCATTGTCATAATTGTCAGTTTCCCCATCAAGCCTTGACAAGATCTCATTGATCGCTTTTGTCCAATATTATCGTGACTCGGTATTCTGACCTACATTCCAAAAACAAAACAATAAACTGTTATTGTTTCCTAAAACCTTAGTTTTGTGTCTCTTTATATTTTCAAATAAAAAATATATTTTTTATTTGTAAATTTTATAAAAGGGTGGTGTGTGCTTAAGTACCTATGTCTAATCTAGAATATAAGATTAACAATCGTTCTAGTGCATATGCCAAAATCAACATTCAACACCTATCAAGAACCAACATCAAATCCTAGTGCCAAACCAATGAGTCTTTTGTGCTCTACACGTCAAAGCACTACATAAGTGTTGACACTTTTAGAACGCATGATCCTTATATGTTATGCATTTCACTACCTAATATGCTACGGAATCTCCTAGTTGAACTACACATTGGAGCTACCAATTCTGCAGAGTGATACAAAATCTCCTAGCTGAACTACACAGTGGCGCTACCAATTCTGCAGAGTGCTACAAAATATCATAGTTGAACTATAGTGGCACTACCAAATCCATAGAAGCTAATTCGAGAGGGGCATTACGTAATTGCACATGATCGACACTAGGGAAACTACAGTCCTGTTTTGGAGGGGGTGCTACAGAATTGGCTATGAAATGTGCTATAGAATGGCGCTACAAACTGACTATCAAGTTTAAGTGGCCCGAGGGCCAATCTCCAKYTCCAGCGCACCTKCATATACAATCACACATGTTAGGGGTTAGCATCAAACCACAAGTCACACTATCAATACACAAGACAAATCCAATGCACTAAACCAAGCATCAAGCACAAGGAGGAGTTTACAAGAGAGCAACCTTTGGTTCATCACATCGGATGCATTCAAATATGGCAGGGGATCAATAGCTCGACACCTGCAAATAAAGTTTCTTGATAGAAGGTGGAAGCATATTCATAATCTCAAGCTTCCACCAGCTCTTCAAACATGCATTTAAACCTTCCTTCAACACTCAGCTATAGTGCCCTACCAACTCTTCCGATTTCTGCGTGGATAAGATTTGGTCAACTTTGACCCTTTTCTTTAGCTTTTTAAGTGGTGACTCATAGCCCCGGTGGTGGATATAGCTCAAGGGAGACTCCGACAGCCTTGAGAAATCTCATGTGGAAATCAGTCAAGAGAACATAGATAGAATTCAAACTAGTTTACGGCAGCATGAAAGAAATTTGATTCAAATTCTAACAACTATGTAACAGGTTGCAAAGTATCCCAACTTTCCAGATTTCCAAGCACAAAATTAGCAGGCAATTCCAGATTTCAAGGGAGTGATTCATCAGTGATTGAGTACATATGGCAGAATATTACTAAGAATATCATTCCAAATCTAAGGATATCATACTCCAGTTATAACACTCGAGACACCTTGCATTATGTTCCAATATTTAGTTTATTTTAGAAATATTAATTGATTTTTCTTCCTAGAAATAAGAGACAGTTTGTTAACTGTATGCATATATAATTTATCATTCGATAGGAGGGGATGGGATTTTTAAGGGAGGAAAATACCCGAGAGGTCTGGGTGATATTTCAATATCCATGAGGGAGCTAGAAAGGCATGAAAAGTCTCTTATTTTAAGTTGCAGACCTGTCCTACTTTTTATGTAAAGACCTCAGCTGACAATGAAGTTATATGTCAGTTTGTTTTCTCTTTTCTGTGTAAATAATTTTCTCATATTTCATCTTCTTGGATATATGTTGCTGCTATAGCTTATATGTCTGCAATTTCTCTGTTGAGAGGGTTATTGTATAGGATATGCTCTATCCCTTGCCATAAGATTATCTGAGTTTTTATTCAGCTTTAGAAAGGTTTTCTGAAAATTTTTTCCTTTTGCTGTCAGATGTATTGAAGATCAAGATGCTCTTTGATCATTTTCAATTTTGTTTTTCTTATTTATTATTTCCATATATTTATAAGAATTATAATTGATCCCAGTTTTGTTGACATGATTTGTTGCACATAGAATGTTAGGTCTGGGTTACATTTTTTTTTCATGGACTCCATGCCCAATGGATTCATTTCCTTCTTGATTAATTTTACCACTCTCAAAGTTTCCTAAAATCCAATCAAGTCATATTTTAAAATTCAATATGTTCTAGGCTTATTCCCCATCAGTCTAGGAAGAACTTCTAGTGCTAACAATAGGTTTGGATTTATCCTCAGTGGATGTTGAGGTTTTTAAAACTAGGGATTTCGTTTTCAAAATGAGTCATCTTTCCATTTTCACTATAATGTTTTTTCATAAACAATTTAAGGAGTGAACCTTGGAGGAATTTCATATAATATATCGAATAATATTGGGTACAAGTTTCAGATCCTGATTCATTACAGGTACGAAGTTATACTTGTTGGAAGTTAGGGGTTGTGACTAATCCAAAAACTACTCCCAAATATGTGTTCGAGATAAAACGGTTATATATGAAGCTTGGTAGGTCCAAATTGAATTCCACTTATTTCATTATAAGGAGAACAGATCCTAATATTTGAGGTCCAATTTTCATAATTATAAACGGAAAATTGATCTTGTGGGTAATCTTAAAAGTTTGCAGATTTGAGGTACATTTCTGACCAATTTTATATGCAGATTTAAAAAGTGATTTTGGTATTGTATTTGAAGGTTGATTTGAACCTGTATCATCATTTAAAATATTCCAATGGGATTGGTGTCTCCTTCCAGTAGGTGTTGGAAAACTCAGGGAGTGGGTGCTTCCTTCAAGTTGGTGCTTGTAAAATCTTGAAACTACTTAAGAAAATTTTATATGGTTTTCTCCTAGTTGGGTTTCCACGTAAAAATATGTGTGCAATTTGTATGAGTTTATGTGATGATGAATGGAATGATTTGTTAAGCCCTAATATTGGCTCATTACCCCTTAATTGGGGCATATTACATTAGTTATGTGGATTATGTTATTTTATTTTTTTCGGCTTTATTCCATTAGTTGATTATACCTCCTAGTCTCTATATATATACCAAGGAGACATTTTCATTTGAATCATCTTGGACTTGAACATTTATGTGAATTAGCGAGTTGCCCTCGAGGCTTATTATATAAATTATCTCTTTTTCAGGCGTTGAGTACTTATTAGGGTTTTCTATGCTATATTGATATTTGGTTCTTAACATATGGTATGAGCTCAAGGTCTTGGGGTTTATTTCTATCTGAGACACATGGAATTTTCACTATAAATTATTTTTCTATAATAATGTTCAAAGGAGCAGGAATGGAGGATATTATTAGGCGGATCAAGGAATGTTGGGTTCTAAGAAATTTCAGCTCGATGCCTTATAATTTGGATATACATCATTGTAAGATAGGGTTTTGGAGTAGATCACGAACTTATTCATTGTGAATTTTTCTCTATAGCACTTTTTATGCCTTTTCAGACCCTTAACTTCAGAAGGATGTTCACATAAATTAGTAAGATATCTGTGGTAAATCACATTACAGGTCATCTTACATTTGTAGATACACCATGTGGAAGATAGGGTATCTGAATAGTCCCTGTCGACTAGTCTCGAGAAGGTGTTCTAGGTAAAACAATCATAGCTTCTTCCTAGGGTATCCAAATTAAGTGAGACTAGTTTCCACGTTAGTCAGGAAAGGTCGTAGTATTTAAATTTTAAGTTTCAAATTTTATATCAATGCAATGGGGTACACTGTAGGTGATCTCACAGAGGGTAAAAATCAACCAGAGTTGTGCAGGGGAAGTTACCATGGGAATTCCACTTGGGACATCAATTTTGACTGATCAGACCTGGCATTGTGAGAGAAATATTAGAGACTGCATGAAATAAATTTTTTGTGCAGAGGGATTAAAACTTGTGAGATAAAATAGAAGAAATATTATCTAGTCGAGCCACCTCAAAATCAAGGTTCAAAAGAAAGTGATGTAATGTGCCACCCAAAAGGGAACTTCTACACAAAATAAGCCTCCAGGAAAATCCTACTTGGACTCTTGAGTAGAGGTGAAGAAATGTGTAGGGACTATAGAATTATTTACAAAGAGGATGGTAAAGATGAACTACACAAGGGTGGAAGCTAAGTTGGAGGCAAGAAACACTAAGATGGATGGTTTAAAAAAGGAGATCATGGAAGTATTGAAAATTTACATAGAAATAGAAAGAGAACACTTGAAAGTGAAAATGCATCCCATGGGGAAATTCACTTGAAATAGGGAACATACAAGGAGGGCTGAATCAAGAATGGAGAAACTCCAACTTTGGGTTGAAGACCAATAGTTCTAAGATATGAGGAAGTTCAGTGGAAAGGACCCAATCACATGGATGATATTCATGGAGCAATTTCTTTGATCTACCTAATGTGCTACATACACAAAAGGTATGCATTACTTCTTTATATTTAGAGACCAATACCATGAAAATTTTCATAGAGGAAATGATAGCACACTATGAGGGATACAAGGAGGCAATACCTTCTTTTAGTCAAAATGATAAATCTCAAGCAAAGGGTTCAATTACTGAACACATTGAGAACCCAGAGATTGAATATAAAGGAGTAGCTTGAGATATTCCATATGAGCAATTGATGTATTCATAGGAAATTTAAAGGATAACATTCAACTGAGGTATGTCTTTGGGAACCCAAATCATTGGAGAATGCATTTGGGTGGAAAGAAATGTTGAAGAGAGTAAAATATGGCTATGGCTACTAAGAAGGGACCAATCCTAGCATCTATAGAGAACAATTCTTCTTCTTCTAAAACACCTCAACCTAGGAGGTTGACACCTCAACAATTGGATGAAGAAAAGAAAAAGGTTTATGCTTGGATTGTGAAAACAAATGCAGTAGGGACATAAGTGTGGTGTGAGAATAAATTGTTCATAGATTGTGAAGGAGAGAACAAGAACAAGATCCTCAAGATGGCAGTAGAGAATCAATTCGTCACAGATATTTGACTCCCACGATATCATGCATTGGCTAGAATTAGCACTCCTCAAACCTTCAATGTGAAGGATACATCAAAAAGAAAAGGTAATAGTCCTAATTGATTATGGCCGGTGCTCATAATTTCATTCATTATATAAATTAGCCATCTCTCCAATTGCTTTTTGTATATCATGAGTTTCAAGTAATGATTGTAGATGGAAAAACTATCAATTTCTAGGAAAATGATAGTAAGATCAATATTACTATGGGGAATACGTAATGAATAGTCAAATGATTGACACCCATTGGTGGTATGGATGTTGTACTAGGAATCGATGGTTGCAATCATTGAGAACAATGGATTTTAATTTTCAAGAACTTTCATGAAATTTTTCATTGGAAGAAAAGAAATTGAGTTAAGAGGTATCGGAAACCGGTAAGGTGATAATCTCTAATGGCATGACAAAATTGTTGGAAAAGGGCATCAAGGCGTTATTTCCTGAAGCTATACTCACTAGATGTTCAAACATCTAAGTCATCATTCTCAAGATATCCAGGGATCATTGATAAACATTCAAGTGTTGAAAGATATTCCCAAGGTTTTCCACCCATGAAATCATGATCATGGGGGTCACCTAATTTCTGGGGTGTTCCTCCTAACATCAGGCCATCTGGTCTGTATACTTGAGAGTGAGAAGTGTGGTATGGTTGAAGAAATGTTAGAGGATGGAGATTATTAGACCTAATAAAAGTTCTTACTCACCGGTGGTAATGGTATTCAAGAAAGATTAGCTCATGGTGTATGTGTCCAGGATTATAGAAATCAACAAGATCACTAATATTAAAGATAAGTTTCCCATTCCCATCATTGTTGATGAATTATTGAATGAACTACATGGAGCAATCTATTTCTAAGAGTGGATCTCAGGTTAGAGTATCATCAGATTAGAATGAAGGAAGAAGATGTCCAAAAGCTTGACATTCCAAACTCATGAGGCCATTATATGAATTTTTGGTCATGCCTTTTAGCCTTAAATGCACCTTCCACATTCCAGGGTTGATAATTGCATTTTCAATCCCTTCCCTTGAAAATTTGTGTTAGTATTTTTTTGATGATATACTAATCTATGCTTAAGTCTTGGGAGGATCATGTGTGACATGTGACAAGGAGGTGCTAAAAAATAAAAGGAGAAACAACTATATGCCAAACCATCCAAATGTTTCTTTGGGTGAAGGAGGTAGAATATTTCGGTCATATTATCTCATGAGGTGTCAGGGTAGACCCTAACGAGATTAAGGCCATGATGGACTGTTGCGATTGCCAAAACATTGAAGAGTCTTAAAATTTTGGGTTTGGCGGGTTACTACCTGCATAGGATTTGTTGACACTAGGAGAATACTTGACGCAGCGAAACTAACTAAGAGGCTGACATGGACTCAGGAGGCAACTAGAAGCTTTTGAACAACTTAAAGGGTGTACCAAAATGTGTGTCTTGACCACTCGGACTTCACAAAAACCTTTGTGTGGAATGTGATGCATCGGGAAAAATGAATTGGTGTTGTCCTAGTAATGCAGAATGAAGGCCAGTGTCTTTTGAGAGTGTCGACCCTCAAGGAAGGACTTACACAAAACATTTTATGAGAAGGAAATGATAGAATACTACATGCATTGAAATGGTGTCCTTACCTAATAGATAGGCACTTCAAGATTAAAACAGATCATGATAGTCTTAAATACTTCTTAGATTAAATACTATCTTGGAGAACAACAAAATGGGTAACTTGAGATATTGGGTTATGATTTTTGAAAGCGATATATAAAGGGAAGCAGCATCCATTGTGGCGGATGCACTCTCAAGAAAGGATAGATAATATGTCTTTGAGCACTTTCTCATGCTATCGACCTCCAACAATTGGATAATAGAAGCATGGGGTGAATGGAAAAATGACGATAAAGTGTGGATTCTCATTCAAAAGGTTCTGATGGGATTCAGATGATCGAGATACATTTACATGGAAAATTGATTCACTACGGTACAAAGATGAGTTATATTTATGTAAGAACTCCCAGCATCAAACAAAAGTTACTATTGGAATTGCACACACCTCTCCAATAGGAGGCCTTTCGGGATTTTGAAAACTTACCATAGGGTCAAGAAGAAGTTTTTTTGGGATGGCCTTAAAGTGATGTTCAAAGGTTTGTGCTTGAATTTTTGGTTGCCAACAAATAAGGTGGAAACAATTAAGACCTAGGTATTTTACAACCAAATCTATCCATCCCAAATTATTGGGAGGAGGGTTTCCATGGATTTCATCATGGGGTTACCCAGAAATTCAGAAGGGAAAAGAGTGTCATCATGGTGATTGTTGATGAAGCTGACAGAATGCACATAGGTTGTGCCTCTCGTCCTTTCAAAGATAGTATAGTTTCTACCGCATTCATGGAGGCAGTTCAAAGCTACATGGCAGCCAAAGATTATTATGGTGACAGGCTCCCATCTTCACTTCTAGACATTTTGGACAGAATTATTTTCTTGTTTGGGCCTCAATTGGCTCATAGCTCATCTATCATCCTGTCGATGGACAAGCTGAGATAGTGAACAAATGGAAGGCTACCTTCATTTACTTGTCTCGATAGAAACAAATACAATGGTTCAAATGGATTTACCCTTGGTAGAATGGTGTTATAACACTTCTTTCATGCTACAATAAATGACACCATTTATGGCACTCTATGGATACCACCCTCCTTTCATCCTTCTTCTCTAAAGAAAAATCTAAGGTTCAAGGTGGAAGATCACATGTTTCAACAAGTTCTCAAATCTTAAAGGACAGCGACTATGTACGAGATGTGAAACAACAAGCAGATCAACATACGTGGTGAAAGAAGTTTGGAAGTGGGGGATTGGGTGTTTTTTAAGTTAAAAACCATACAAAACATATGTAGCCCTCAAATGACCAGGATAATAGAATTCCTTAGTACCTTAAGCCTTATAAAGGGTGTTGCAAAGATTGGGTACTGGCATACAATTGGGAGTTGCCTGCATCTTCATGGAGTACACCCATTTTCCATGTTTCATGATTAAAGAGGTTATAGGCGACAAAATCCCAATTCAAACTATATATCTACTAGAACTTGGCAGGAAGGAAAAATCATATTGGAACCCTAAGTCCATCAACATTTAGGAATTCTCCGGTGAGGATAGACCATTTCAGGTATCTCTCATTAAATGGAAGTACAGATAAAGATTCCCTTGGGGAAGATGATTCTTACTCTGAGAAGCATCCAGGAGTTGCATCTTGGAACCTTGCTGTCTCAAAGGGGAGGGCATGTTAAGCCCTAATGTGGCTCATTACCCCTTAATTGGGGCATATTACATTAGTTATGTGATTTGCATTTTATGTGAGCTTTATTCCATTAGTTGTAATTATACCTCCTAGTCTCCTATATATACCAAAGGAGACATTTTCAGTTTGATCATCTTGGACTTGAACATTTATGTGTGGTAAAAAGAGGTTTCCCCCTCAAACTTGATATAAAATTATCTCTTTTCAAGGAGTTGAGTACTTATTGAGGTTTTTCTATGCTATATTGATATTTGGTTCTTAACATGATTAATGGTTAATGTTTATGTAGTGATTGAAAGGTTCAAAATTGTTCAAATAACTTTATATTGATTCACACACCACTTACCCTCCCTCTGTATTCCCTTAATATTCCTAACTTTAATTGGTATTTAAGTGGGTTCCTTCCTTGAATAGACCTATTGTTGGAAGGAAGATCATGCATAGCAAAGAAAATTACCAAAAATGGAATACCATTATTTGATGGTAAAAATTATGTTTTTGGAGCATATGTGGAATCATTTTTGTAGGCACGAGAATTTGATGTTTGGAAATCTATATGGTGAATGGATGCACTGCACGGTCTCCCAACATGTTTGGAAAAATATCAGTGAATACAATTCAAATGTTATAAATTCCATTCTAAGTGGTCTAATAGGTTCATAATTTTTAAGGTTATGCATTGTTACTATGCAAAGTAAATCTGAGACAAGCTCAAGAATGTCTATGAAGCAGCTAAAGTCAAAGGGGCTAAGCTTCATAATTACAGAGGACAATTTGAAAATCTAATAAATGAAGCAGAATAATGAAGTTATGCAGATACTAAAATGAAGCAGAATAATGAAGTTATGCAGATACTATCAAGGGTTCCATTAAGAAAGAAGAATGAAAGCCTCTAAAAGAGGACATACAAAAACCAGAAATAAAGAAGAATCAAGAAGAAGATTGTCCATTCAGAGGAACATGGAATCAACAACCAACAATGAAAAAGACCCAAGAATAATATCATGATTTCAGAAGAACAACACCAACTAGAATACCACCCACACCCAAGTACCAAAATATTTTTCTTGGATTGCGTTATTCTTTCAATAATTTTGGGCATAAATCCATGAATTGTAAAGCCTATGCAAAGGAGGTGTTTGACTGAAATTATAATAATTTTGGTGCTCTGGGTTATGAAATTGAATGCTACAAATGTAACAATTTTGGACATGTAGCCATACATTGGAGAAGTGATTTGATAGTTTCTTCAAGGGAAACTAGGCATGTTCCTTTCAATCATATGGGGGAACAAGAAAGAACTTGCAAAAGGAAGAAAACATATTTGAAGGTTGAGGAACGTGGGTTTTCCTTACAAGCCCAAAATAGAAGAAGCCATTGGTATATTGATCGTGGATTCTCAAAGCATATGACTAGAGACAAAACCATATTTGTAATATTAAAGAAAGAAAAATAGGGGTCTGACACGTTTGGAAAAGATAACTCGGCCAAAATTATAGGAAAAGGAACAAATAGTCTTGGAAACAAAGATGCTGTGGAAGAAAATGTCCTACTTATTGAAAATAGGAAGCATAATTTTCTAAGTGTGAGCCAAATGTGTGATCAGGGACACACACTTATATTCAATTCAAAAGAATTTTAAATAAGGAAAGAAGGATCAGGTAGACTAGTGGAAAAAGTGACAAGGACTCCAAATAACATATACATATTGAATGAGATCGAAGAAAAAGGATTTTGTTTGGTAAAATGAGATGAAATTTGGATTTGGCATAGGAGAATGGGCCATATACACTTTTATAATCTTGTCAAGATCAACAAGAAGAAAGTTATAAGAGAAATGCCAAAAATTATTGTTATCGCACAATTTGTACTTGTCCAATCCCGAGACAAGTAAATCAAATATTATGTAACTACAGGATAACCCACCAAAGTCACCTTAGTAGTAAATTCCCACATTTTAGTGATGGATGAGGTCCACCACAGGGGATACATCCCTGGTAACCTTAAGGGTTCAAATAGAAAGTGAAGTAGCCAAGCTTGGAGCACCCTCTCACTAGTTACCTAAGTCAAAGGTCTATGTCTGTGAAATTGAGGCAAAGGGAAGTGTTTTGGGTGCCTTCTTGGAACAAGAACAAATATAGCATATATACGGAAATTTCCAAGTACCAATATGATAATAATACCTCAAGAGACAATAGACAATGAGAATATATGCTAGATGATACAAAATTGCAGCAATATAACACTTTCCAACAACAATTAATAATTTGTAACAACCATAAAAAAAAAACTAATTAGAATTGCAAGAAAAGACAGTGGAAACTTCGAATTTATCCAATAGATCAATTCACACTTATCCCAAGCAATTTCTAAGTGAGTTAAGAAAATTCAGGTAACTTAGATGTTTGTAGCGATGTTTTGCAAAAACAACAACAAAATCAATAGATTAATCTAAGTTAGTGTTAGAAAAAGCTAGAAAAATCCTTAGGCAATAAGGTTTGAGAGTTTGTTTGATCAAATTCCTTCACAAAAGCAATGAAACTAGTTTCTTTTGGGCTATAGGGTCATTTACAACAACACTATAAATGTAACTTGGAGAAAAATGATAGTAATGTTTAAGAAAATGGGATAAAGTTTAAGGTGCTAGCACCTTAGGGCCTTAAACTTCAATCCTTAGAGAGTAATTTTCTAGAAAGCAAGCACTTTTGGGATCTAGCAAATTCTTTTCCTTCCTATGATTCTTTGAATTAATAGCGACAAGCTTCTAGAACCAAAATCCTAAAGTGATATCACTTTAGGGCATTAGGAGTTTACCCTAGATGAGGTTTCTTAACAAATCAATGGATGAAATAAACTAGAGAGAGGAGGAAACACCTTAAGCTTCCTAGGGTTTACACAAGTAATGTAGATTCAATATGAACAAGTAAAACATGCCATAAGAATTCAATAAATGAAATGAAATTGCAGATTTTACTTACTTCACCAAGATTTAACTATGCACAAATCATAGTTGCAGAAAATTTCACCAAGAATAAGCCAAGAAACATCCAAAAGTTGCCTTCCAAGGGATAGCACATAAGTAAAACAACCAATGTTTCCCAAGTGGGCGAAAATTTCAATCCTCCTCTTGTGTGAGATGAATATGAGTTTTTATCAAATGAAATGGAAAGGTCTCTTATTTATAAGAGACCTTGTAACATAATTGTTTTTAAATGTCAATGTAAAAATAAGAGGGTCGACCTAAAAAAAATTCCCTTATAATTACACGAAATCAATTTTACACAAAATAACCATTAAAAGGGTGACATAATCCCCTTTAGGGTGACACTTGGATCCCAAAAGTGGAATGTTGAGGTGGAAAAGTGCAACTCTAGGCCTCCAAAGGCCATCCATCATGCCACACATGCCAAAACGTCATGTAATACCCCTCCTCTATCAAAACATCAAGCCCTAAGTGACTTCATGGGATAGATGAGCAATGTTAGGCCTCCAAAGGTCAGTGTCCAATTGGAGGAGGTGGGATCTCATCTCCTAGTCATGCCCAGATTCCTTCAAAGGCAACATCCTCAATCATCAAGGTGTAACATCCATCATTGGGTGGTTCCCAAAACGTGTGGTCTAGCATCCATCCTTGGGCTCCAAATCCCTCATAGAGGTTCGAACGAAGTCATCTCCCCATGTCTACATGTTCATCAGGAAAGGTCCTACAAAGACAAATAGATACGCCTTCCAGTGGTCCACAAGTCACAAGAATCGTGTCAAGTAAGCCATATCTAATACAATAACCACCCGAACATGTGCATCAAACCCCCCTTTTCAAATTAAACAAATGCGCAAAGACCTTATGAGTTTTTTCTAATTTAGGTATGGGAGGGGTGTCATGGTGCCCTATTGGGTAATTCAACACCCAAGTCAAATGATGTTTCCCAATAGGATCCTATCTAGATCATGTAGTGAGTGTGAGGTGCATTTTGGGGTAAGACTTCTAGGTATGGGGTTCTTGACATACAAGGGTTAGTATTGTCTCATTTATGGGTGGATTTGATGAGGGTGTGTTGCATCCTTTGTTTTCAATGCAACCTTTTTCCAAGCCCTTTTCCATTTAATTTATTGGATTCATAACATTTAGTACTATATGAAAGGGAAAGTAAAGAGTACCGCAATGCCACTTGAAGCTAGGATACTTTGATTTCCATGTGCAATGGAAAGTAAAAGACATCGCAATTCAGCCCCTTGACAAGAGGGACATTTATTACTTATTTGATTTATTTTGCAGGTCCTTCATTTTTTCTGGAGAAACATTTCATTGTTCCCATGACCAAAGGGACATAATCTATAAGGATAATGATTTGGATTTTATCTTTTCCTATATACAATACATATGGGCCTTCATCACCTTCTTCCCATGAAATGAGGTACAATATCTTCTTGGGTCAATGAACATGAAGACCCAAAAGATAAGGAAGCGGAAGGGTAGAACGATGGAAGGTGGTAAGTATGTATATGAATGGTATGATGCCCCTTCAAAGAATCACATACTAGAAACCATTTTCCCAAGAGTGACCTACTTACTAGGAGACCACGTCACTCACCAAGGTGAAACTGGTCAAAATATATAAATTCTAAGCAAGCATTCTACACCCAAGAAAGGATTTTTTGCAAAATGCTCAAATGCTCCAAATATTAAAATGACACTTACCATGACACTAGACTTGTTACCTCATGAAGCAAGACATGTTTTCTTCTGGGACCAAGCCGATGTGTGAATGTTTCCATCTTGTTGGTGATGAACGATGAGGCGCTAATTTGAAAAGAGGGGCCCTTCGAGATTTTTTGTACGGTTTGGATCTTGACACTCCATGTCTGGTACATATGGGCCTCAAGACATGATCTCATTAGTTATCCCTAACATGAGGGGGTAACAATTACAAAGTCAATGAACATTATGTGTAAGCATTGTCAGCATGGAAAACAAACAAAATTTGAATTGAAGACAAAGGAATACTCTACGAAAAAACAATTAGAGATTGTACACATTGATTTATGTGGGCCCACAAGAAAAAAAGGACTAGATGGTGAACAATAATTCATTCTACTCATTGATGACTACACCAGAATGACTTGGGATTTCTTCCTCAAGGAAAAGTCAGAAGCTTTCGAATGTTTCAAGGTATTCAAGGAACTAGTTGAAAATGAAATTGATTTGAAAATCAAATGCTTAAGATCAAATAATGGAGGTGAGTTTACTTCAAATGAATTCAGGGATTTATGTGAAGAACTAGAAATAAAAATACAATCCTCAACAGCTAGAACACCTCAACAAAATGGAGTTGTTGAAAGGAAAAACAAAACTATACAAGAAATGGCCAGAACCATGTTGATCGACTCCAATCTAAGTGATATCTTTTGGGGAAAAGAAGTGCATACAATCATTCATATCTTGAACAGGGGATTGATTAGAAGTAATAGTGATAAGACTCCATATGATTTATGGAAAGGAAGACTGACCAATGTCAAGAACTTTAGATTGTTTCGAAGCAAGTGTTACATAAAAAGGAAAGACAAGAAGATTGGAAAATTTGACTCTCGGGTGGACGAAGGAATATTTGTTGGGTACTCGTGCAAAATAAAAGCATACAAGTGCTATAACCTAAGAATCAACAAGATAGTGGAGAGAATCAATGTAAAATTTGATGAAACAAATTTGTTGAAGACCAGGAAGGAAAGAAGAAATTCAAACATCTTTGAAGAATAGGAAAATGAAGAATTAAAGCAAGAAGAAGAGAAAGAAGAGAAGCAACCAAAAGTAGAACAAGAAGAAAACAACCAACAATATTTTCAAACACCTTCTAGGACACCTAACCGTCAAGTTGAGGACAATCATCCACCAGAACAAATCATTGGAGATAGAAGTGTTGGAGTAGAAACCAGAAGAATAAGGCAAGCACAGACACGTAAACAAGGACATTTTTCATTACTATCCACAGTTGATCCAAATAACTTTGAGGAAGCGAGAAATGATGAACATTGGATCAAGGCTATGGAAGAAGAACCAAATCAAATATAGAAGAATGAGACATGGGAACTAGTTCCAAGACCAAAGGACAAAAATGTGATTGGGACAAAATGGGCCTTCAGAGACAAGCTAAACGAAGATGGATAGGTAACCAGAAACAAAGCAAGACTAGTGTTCAAAGGATATTATCAAGTTGAAGGGATATATTTTGAAGAAACCTTATCTCCCATGGCTAGAATTGAAGCAATTTGAATGTTCTTGGCTTATGCATGCTCCAAATAGATCAAATTGTATCAAATGGGCGTAAAATCATCTTTACTAAATGGAGAATTAGAAGAAGAAGTATACATAGAACAACCAGAAGGGTTTCTACTCTAAGACAATGTAGACTATGTTTTCAAATTGAAGAAGATATGTATGGACTTAAGCAAGATCCAAGAGCTTGGTACTCAAGATTGGATAAGTACTTACAAAAATGGGGATTCATAAGGGGAAATGCATATAGTAACCTATACATAAAAGTGGATCAAGGTAGTATGATTATTATTGAAGTGTATGTTGATGACATCATCTTTGGAAGTGATGATGACAGATTGAATTAGAAGTTTTCCAAGGATATGCATAATGAATTTGAAATGTTCCTCCTTGGGGAGTTGAATTTCTTCTTGGGATTCCATATATCTCAGCTAGATGAAGGGATTTTCATTTCCCAAACCAAGTACATCAAGGAAATGTTAAAGAAGTTTTAAATGGAAGACTATGAGTACTCCTATGGTTATCGATTGCAAGTTGAACAAAGATGATGAATCTAAAGAATGAGATCAAAGATTCTACATATCAATGATTGGTAGTCTACTCTATGTGAAAGCTTCAAGACTCAATGTAATGAAAACAGTTGGACAGATCGCAAGATTTCAAGCATCACCAAAGGAAACCCATGTTCTAGCAGTGAAAAGGATATTCATATATCTTAAAGGAACAAGATATTTTTGTCTATGATATACGAAAGGAAATGAGTTAACTATGGTCGCCTACATTGATGCAAATTGGGCAAGAAGTATTGATGATAGAAGAAGTACAAGTGGAGCAGCTTTCTACTTAGTTGCCTGCTTAGTTTCCTAGTTGAGGAAGAAGAAATCTTCAGTATCCTTATTCATAGTAAAAGAAGAATATATTGCGGCAGCATCATGTTGTACTCATATTCTCTGGATGAAGAAAACCCTGCAAGGCATTCAAGTGAGATGTGATGAGCCTATTTTGATACTCTATGAAAACACCAATGTTGTAAACATCTCCAAGAATCCAGTGACGCATTCCAAGACCAAACATATTCCTATTGAGTTCCACTTTATGCGGGAACAAGTCATAGAAAATAATATCAAGTTGGAGTAAATTGGGACAAAAGAACATATTTCATACATCTTCACAAAGCCTCTCCCTAGGGAGACCTTTGAGTATCTTCGACCAAAACTGGGAGTAATTTATGCTCCAAAATGATTTCCATAATCTTCTGCAAGAACAAAAAGGGAAATACTATAAGGGGGAGTTACCCTTTTCCATTGATATCTAAGGGAGAGATAAAAATAGTAAAAATAGAAGCATGAAGACAGGGGAAGTCAACATGAAGACTAGAGTACAATATAGTCATTGGGATCAGAGCATGAAGATAGGGGAGCATGGTTTTTTTACTAAGTTTATGTCAATTCCAAAGGGGGGGATTCTTGGAAAAATGGTTGTCGTTGATGTTGGCCTTATAAGAAGCCCTAAATAAAAGCCCAAAATCCCCTAAAAGTGATGGCGATACGTCCACTTGAAGAAACCATGAAAATCCTTGAAGGAGCCTTGACATAAGTGTATGTAACTCCAAATTGGTCCCCTTATGGAATAGATTTTAAGCATGGACCTCACGAGTTGATACAACATGTAGTTGTTTTCACATGCCCACTTTGAGTTGTACACAAATGGACTCGTGAAGGAGCCTTGAAAAATCCCTAAAACCAAGTGAAGAAGCCCCTAAAGTAAAGTGAAGAAGCCCATAAAACCAAGAGAATAACACCCTAAATCCAATTGAAGAAGCCCCTAAATACAAGATAAGAAGCCCCTAAATCCAAGTGAATAATCCCCTAAAGTAAAGTAAAGAAGCCCCTAAGGTCGGACACCCTTAAGGAAGAGGTGTGACCCTTGGTCTCACCCCCTTATGTGGAGAAGACTCATATAAATAAGAGGAGCCTCATTTGGAATTTGGATCACACCAATTTGACCTAGCGAAGGAAGAGAAACAAATTTCAGTCTAGAGGAGCGAATTTCCAAGGGAAGATGAAGTGAAGAAGGGCGAAATTCCAAGGGAAGATGAAGTCTTGTGATGATTTGTTCTAGGGTTTTCTTTGAAGGTCATCTTGGAATTTTCGACATAAATTTTTTTCTAGAACAATTAAGATAGTAAAAATTAGAGGTGTTTTAGAATATATAGTGAAGAATCTTGGATATAAATTTCAGGTCTTGACTCATTACGGGTTTGGAGATATACTCAATGGAAGTTGAGGTTTTTTAAATTAGGGTTTTCTTCTTCAAAACGAGTCATCTTTCCATTTTCGCTATAATTGTTTTTCAGGGATGATTCAAGGAGCGCAAATTGGAGAAATTTCACATAAGATATCGAAAAATATTGGGTATAAGTTTCAGACTTGATTCATTACAACTATGGAGTTATACTTGTTGGAATTTAGGGTTTGTGACTAATCTAGAAACTAGTCTCAAAGAGGTGTTTGAGATAAAATGGTTATAGCTGAGCTTGGTAGGTCTAAATTGAATTCCAATTGTTTCACTAGAAGGAGAACATATCCTAATATCTGAGGTCCAAGTTTTAGAATCAGAAATGGAAAATTGATCTTGTGGCGATTCTTAAAAGTTTGCAAATTTGAGGTACAGTTCTAAGGAGTTTTATATGTAGATTTAGGAAGTGATTTTGGGATAATGTTTGAAGGGGTATTTGATCATGTATCATCATTTAAAATATTCCAAGGGGACTAGTGTCTCCTTCCAGGAGGTAATGGAAATCTCAAAGAGTGGTTGCTTCCTTCAAGTTGGTGCTTGTAAAATCTTGAAACTAGTTAAGAAAAGTTTGTGTGGTTTTCTTCTAGTTGGGTTTCCACATAAAAATATGTGTGCAATGTGTATGATTTTATGTGATGATGAATGAAATGATTAATGGTTAATGTTAATGTAGTACTTGAAGGTTCAAATTTTTGAAATAACTTTATATTGATTCACACCCCCCCCCCTCTCAGTATTCTTGAATATTATAATAATTTGTGGGGGGATTGTCTAATGGAAGGGAATTTGTAGAGTGCTAGAAGAAAGGAGTAGGTTAAAATGGGGAATATGTGGTGGATATTTGTTGTAATATTGGGATTACTCTTGTCAAGGTTAGAGGCCGAGGAATTTCAAGGATATAGGCCCCACACGGATCACCCATTTTCAGAAATTCAACCTGATAAGGAGTATGTTGAAATAGAGAGTGTTGCTCGGATCGAAGCCAGTCCCAATGTTCTTGGCGTTCAAGGTGAAACTTATGAATGGGTGATAGTGAAATACAATCACCCTTCACTAGTATCAACTAATCATATTTCCATATTTTCTCAATCAAATTTCAATTCATCAACTCGCACCCCAGAAAGTAGGTTGAATAAAGATCAGACCCCACTATTTTGCTTTGAACCTATAAAGTTCTAATATGTGAATTATTCAATGGTTAATTACTCAAAGGTAGGAAAAGGATCATTGGAGCTTCGATTGATCAATCAACAAACTGAATTTTCCTTTGCATTGTTTGCAAGGGGAATATCTAATGGTGAGACTTATGAATGGGTGTCGGTGAAATACAATTTCCCTTCACCAACATAAACTAATTGGATTGTCATCTTTTCTCCAACAAATTTCAATTCCTCGATCTGCACGCAAGAAAGTGGGCCAAATAAATATCGGACCCCATTATTGTGATCTGTACCTATAAAATTCTAATATATGAATTATTCAATGATCAAATACTCAAAGACAGGAAAAGAAAGGACAAGGAAGGCATGAGAAATTAGAGAGAGATCGTTCTTATAAGGTTTTCTCTTATTTCAAGTGAGATTTTTTATATTCATTATTTCATTTTCTGAGTTTCATGAGAGCTACATCCTCTTCTTGACAACATCATTATTATAAAGGTGGAAAAGAAGAAAGGACTAATAAGCATATGCTTTTGACATGCTTCAGAAGGTCATTCACTTAGTTTGGTAGTCTGTTTAGTTTGATGAGAATTTTTGAATTCATTTTCAATTCTGATTAAGGTTATTTTGCAAATTCAGTACTTGATGAGCTTGTGGCTTGGATTGATCTAGTTTATTTCAGTCTTGGTATTTTTCTTTTAGACATCAGTTTTTTGTTTACATGATGTTAGATACCATTCTATACTTCTAAGTCTAATTCTAGTCCTTACCCTCATAGGGGTTTACAACGAGGGAATTTGGTTGTAACTCAGAAAATTCATCATTAATAAAATTTGATTTCTTCTCAATTGAGACTTGTGGTTACTGGTTTTCATATGTGTATATATATATATATTTATTCATTTAAATTTTCATAAACTTTATACATAAACACTTTTTACATTTTTTGTATAAAAACACACAACTTGATAATAACAATAGGCCCTAGAACAATTTTGAGCAGGCTATAAACCCAGGGTAACATTATCGCCTATCTCACCTAATGGGATTCCAAAATTCTTGAGTGAAGACTTTCCATTCCTTAGCTTCAAGGAACTTCATCTACCATTTCTTTACAAACTGCAAAGAGATATCAATTTTTGTAAAACTCAACTTCAGGATAGTTGAATATTGCTTCACATGTCTAGTTGGATATTGCTTCACATGTCTAGTTGGACCAATTCATATCATATGGCATGGCATTGTTAATGCGATTGCAGATATAGAATATTGTAGCAGCTTGACACTTATTTTCATAGTGGATTCTTAGAATCGAAATTCGTGGTGCTAATGATTTTTCAGACTATTTGTTGTTCCTATCAAAACATGCAAGCACTACAACATGGTGGCTGGAAACATTGTAGCAGTGCACAGAGCAATGGCACATATTAAGACTCTAATGTAACTCACATTATTCTAAAGTGTGCCTAGCAAAACTCAAGACAAGGGTTTAAACGATGGAAGTAGCAGGAAGGTATTACTTGTGGTTTCAGAAAGAGTTTCGTTGAGCTCCACAAAGGGGACATATACTTTGGAACAAAAATAATTACGACTCAAAGCAAGGATTACACAACCTTATGGAAAATCGATTCATGAGCTAGGTACTGCGCACAATGAAAATAATTTCTTTCACTATCATTTACGTAATGGATTCAATATTAGTTTTCTTGCTAAGATGAATGATAAGTTGTGAAGCAAAGAGAAATGCAGAGAGAAAAGAATAGAACAATATATTCAAATGTATGAAGAAGAGTGCAAAAATGAAGTTACAATGTAAAGGGAAATAGCTGAGCTAAATAGGCTCAAGCAAGACAAAAATAGAAAGTACAGCTGGCCAGGGCAGCTAGCAGTGTACAGTCAGACTGTTGAGGTTACATTATATTTAACACTCCCTCTTAAAATCAACAGTTACAAACATCAGCACTGATTATGCCTAAGTGTTGTCTCTGAAAATCAAAAACCGATTTTCCTAGTGGCTTTGTGAAGATATCAGCAAGTTGATCTCGAGAACCACAGAATTGTAGTGCAATATCACCATTATTGACTAGCTCGCGTATGAAATGAAAACGAGTGTCAATGTGTTTACTTTTCTTGTGAAACACATGATTTTTGGATAAAGCAATTGCTGATGTATTATCACAGAAAATAGGAGTTGGATCATTTTCTGTATGTGACATATCTTTCAATATTCTTCTCAACCACATTGCTTGACAGGAAGCTGAGGTAGCAGCGACATACTCTGCCTCTGCAGAAGATATTGAAACAATTGGTTGCTTCTTTGATGCCCATGAGATTAGGTCCGTGCCCAGTTGAAAAACATGTCCATATGTGCTTTTCCTGTCATCTAGGCTACCTGCAAAATCACTGCCTGTGTAACCAGAAAGTTGATTACTATCATATTTAGTGTACCATAAGCCAAAATTGAGAGTTCCTGCAACATATCTCAAAATTCGTTTCGCCATTTTCCAATGAGAATCTTTGGGGGATTCCATGAATCTGGAAACAAGGTTGGCTGCATACATTATGTCAGGCCTAGTTGTTGTAAGATACAACAAACTGCCTACTAAACTTTTGTACAGGGTAGAGTCCACTGTAGGACCTTCATCATTCTTGCTCAATTTTGTGCCTAGTGGTATGGGGGTTTCTGCTGGATTGCATTCTTCCATGCCAAATCTTTTGAGGATGTTTGCTGCATACTTTTGTTGATAGACAAAAATGCCTTTGGTTGATTGATGAACCTCAATCCCTAAAAAATATTTCATTATGCCAAGATCTGTCATCTCAAACTTAGATTGCATGGCATGTTTAAAATCTGTTAACTCAAGATTTCCTGTATAGATCATGTCATCAACATATAAACATACAATTAAAATTTTACCGCGTTGATCTGTTTTGGTGTAAAGAGTTGGCTCATTTTGGCTTCTGCTGAAACCACTTTTGATCATATAAGTGTCAATTCTGCTGTACCAAGCTCTTGGAGCTTTCTTTAAGCCATACAAGGCTTTCTTCAACCGATATACTTTGGCTGGGTGCTCTTGGACTTCAAATCCAAGTGGTTGATCGACATAAACTTCTTCTTCTAAGAAACCATTCAAGAATGTTGACTTGACATCCATCTGGTATACTTGTCATTTGTGTTGTGCTGCTATGGCCAATAGAGTCCTTACAGTGTCTAATCTTGCTACTGGAGCAAAAGTTTCACCATAATCAGTACCTGGTTGTTGTGGGAATCCTTTGGCAACAAGTCTTGCCTTGTGTTTTTCGATCTGCCCCTTTTCATTGAGTTTAGTTTTATAAACCCACTTGACACCAATACTCTTCTTGTGACCTGGCAAATCAAGAAAATCCCATATCTTGTTCTTCTCAATGGAGTCAATTTCTTGGTTCATGGCTTGAACCCAATGTGGCTCCTTAGATGCTTCCTTAAAGGATGTAGGTTGATATGACATTAAAGCAAAAAGATTGTGTTGTTCAAAGTCATCCAACTGCTGATGGATTTCTCTCAAACTTCGAGTTCTCTGATTTTGTGGTTCAGAGAATGATTCTCTGCTGGAAGTTGAGTTATCCTAAGAATGTTCAGGTTGCCTTTGTACTTGCAATCTTGGAAGAATTGTTTGAGGTACTTGATGTCCTGCATTTTCTACATTTTCAGAACTTGGCAGCAATGGATTTTGACTATCCATTTGCTGATTTTCTGAATTATTCCAGAATTGATTCTCCAAAAATTTTACATCTCTGCTGAGAATTAATTTCTTGGTGATTGGATTATAAAGCCTGTAGGCTTTAGATGTTTCACTATATCCAGTGAAAATACATTTCTCACTTCTGTCATCAAGTTTCTTCCTTAATTCGGAAGGTATGTGAGCGTATGTTATGCATCCAAATGTCCTTAGATGTGCAATATTTAGTTTTTTCCCACTCCATGCTTCCTGGGGAACTTTCATCTTTACACTTGTGGTTGGTGATCTATTCAAGAGATAAACTGAGCATGCTACTGCTTCAGCCCAAAACCTGTTTGACAAACTTTTCTCTTTGAGAAGTGTTCTTGCCATATTCATTATTGTTTGATTTTTCCTTTCGGCCACTCCATTATGTTGTGGAGTATACCTGGTTGTTGTTTGCATAATAATGCCTTGTGATTTGCAGAAATTTGCAAATTCTCTGGAGTTTTATTCGCCTCATCCATCTGACCTGAGTGCTTTGATATATTTGCCACTCTGTTTTTCATCTTCTGCCTTGAATTCTTTGAATTTTGCAAAAGTTTCAGACTTGTGTTTGAGAAAATAGATCCATATTTTTCTGCTGAAATCATCAATAAGCGTTAGAAAGTAAAAGCTACCACCTATTGACTCTGTTTGCATTGGTCCACATAGGTCAGTGTGAACAAGTTCAAGATGTTGTTTGGCTTGATTGGAAGACTGTGGAAAACTAGTTCTCTTATGTTTTCCAAGTATGCAAGACTCATATGGGGCAATTTTCTCTGTAAAGATAGGTAGACCTTTGACCATGGAGTTTTTCTGAAGAAGACTTAGACTCTGAAATGGTAGATGTCCAAATTTTGTATGACAAACCATTGTTTCATTCAGGGTTGATGCACTCTGTGCATATGGTTGACTCAGATTTGCAGTTCTGAGGGTAAGGGGAAACATCCTATTTGGAGTCATAAGGATTTCAGAAATTAATTTTCTGCTTGGGATTTTGTCATATATCTTGCAAGATGCTCCCTCAAAAAGTACCTTATAGCCATGTTCAATGAGTTATCCTACACTTAGCAAATTATGTTTCAAATCTGGAACATGATAAACATTGTATATGTCTTTCTTGACATTATGTTTAGTAAGAATATGAACAGTTCATTTTCCTTGAACTTTGACTAAGTAATCATTTTCAAGTGTAATATCAAATGAGATTGAAGAATCAATGCATGAAAGTAATTCTTTGTTACCTGTCATGTGATTGCTGCATCTACTGTCCAACAACCAGAGATCTTTAGGTTGTTGTTCAGTGTTGTGACACGAAAGAAACATACCTTCTGAGTTTTCTCCCGTGTGATTTGACACATGTGCTCTGCCTGAGAGTTGATCTGCTTGCTTCTTCCTGCATTCAGATTCATAGTGCCCATACTTTTTGTAGTAATAGCATTGTATTCTTGTTTTTTCATTTGATCTTCTCCCTCTACCTCTTTGAGGCTGGAAATTCTGATCTTGAGTTTGTTGTTGTTGTCTTTGACCTTGGAAATTTTGATTCGGATATTGTTGTCTATTGCCTCCACTGGAGTGAGGGTTGCTTTGATTGCTCCCTCTTCCTTGGTGACCTCTGCTTCTTCCTCTGCCTCTCCCTCTGCTGAAGGAGAATTGAGTTTTGAAAGCATTGGATATTGACTCATCTGTGAGATGCAGTCTGGTTTCATGTGTCACCAGAGAACCAATTAGTTCATCTGTTGAAAAACTTGACAGATCCTTGCATTCAAGGATTGTTGTGACAACCATTTCAAATTTCTTGGGTAAACTTCTGAGAATTTTCTCAACAATTCGTTGATCAGTGATGGTTTCACCAGTCAGTCTGATCTGGTTCACGATGCCCATGACTCTGGTCATGAATTGATCCACATTTTCGGACTCTGTCATCCTTAGAGTCTCGAATTGAGTCCTCAAGGTCTGCAGTTTAACTGTTTTGACCCTGGCATTTCCTTGGTAGGAAGATTGAAGGATATCCCAGGCCTGTTTTGAAGTACCAGCGCCTGTGTTTTTTGAAAAAATTGAATCATCCACAGAATTTTGAATCCAAAATTTGGCTTTATTTTCTTTGTTCCTCAGTGTTCCCTGAGCAATTCGCTGTGGATTTGTCATGGCAAACAAGGATGCTGGATCTGGTTCCACATATCCAAGATCCACTGGTTCCCAGCACTCTTGTGCTTGCAAGAAGGATTTCATCCGAAGAGACCAAAACTCGTAATTCTTTCCTAGAAGAATCGGACCCTGAGTTGGTCCTAAATTGCTAGACGACGCCATTTTTTAAAAATTTTGCAGAAAAAACATAGGGAAATTTCATATTTACCTGTCTCTTTCACTGAAACCAGGTCTGTTGCTTTCTTGCAGTGATGTCGGAACTTCGTTAGACAAGACCTTTGAATGCTTGTCTCGCCAACCTCCGATCGTCGAAACGACGATTTGCCGATGGCCAAAAAAGAGCTTATCGACCTTGAATTGGCCTTAGTCACCGTGCAATGTGACCACGCGCCTTAATGTTAAAGCGCTACGGCCTTTTCGGGTTTTTTGCCTTTCAAATTGCCAAAATGCAAAATTTTCTTTTGGACGATTTAACGGTCTAGATCTTCCTGTGATCTAACGGTCCAGATCTTATCGGGATATCGCGAATCGGGACTTCGTGAACCCTGATGACGAGCTCTTCTGACTCCTCGATTCCCCGATCTTCGATTTACCGATGGCGCTTTCCTTTCGGGAAATTTCCTGATTCCTTTGATCTCTGCCACGTGTCCCAACAGATGGACGGCTCAAGTCTGCTTCGAGGGTTTCCCCGTGGAGATTCCCGATCCCTCGTTTTGACAAGCTGACGTCAGCTGGGCCCCACAACAGAGCTTTCCTCCTGTCGGGATTTCGGACTTCGGAGTTCCGAAATGCTCGTGCTTCTTGTCCTCAGGATTCGTGAAACGCCGAATCCCAATGCGCCGATGGATTCTCCCCTTTCGGGACTTTTTCAAGTCCTTGGGTTTACGCCACACATCCCCTCAAGATGGGCGGTCCACGTCGTTTCGCGATTTCACGACTTGCGACGCCAAAGTTTTTGTCAACTTGAGAGCTCCGGTTGTCGAAACGCCAACGGTTTCCTTGATGTCCGCCACGTGTCCAAACAAATGGGCGGCTGAGATCTGATCGCTATTTCGGGAATCATGATTTCACGAGTTTCGAACTTGTGTTGCGACGGTCTTTCAAAACCGCGAACTCCGAAATGCCGATAAGTTGATGGCGCTTGTATCTGCTGCCACCTGTCCTCTGAGATGGATGACTCACAATCCTCTCGGGATTTCTCGATTTCGCGTAGCGGGGTTTTGGAGTGCAATCACCTTTGCTCGTCCAACTCCCGATCCCCGATTTTGCGATGAGATAAGATCGACGGCTCACGATCTTTCGTGATCCAATGGTCCAGAATGACTCGGAATTTCACGATTCGCGAATTCTCACGACAGTCTTCTGACCTTTACACTTTACGAGTCAACGAAGTGTCGCGATCTCACCACGTGTCTCTTGATGGACGGTCCAGATGAGGTCGGGACTTCACAGGTCAAAAATTCCTTGGCGCTGCAGAGGATTAAACCTCGTGCACTTTCTTGCGGATCCAACGGCTGTCGGGCCTCTGCGCAAGATCTAACGGCTGAAACTCTTTCGCCTTTTTCACGCTCTCCTCGTCCCTTCTGAACTGGTTTCCCACTTCGGATCCGTTCTCAGGACGAATCTTACGGCTGCGACGGTTGTTTTTTGAACCTGAGACGCGTTCTTTGCTCCTGAGGAAGAAAGATCTGTGAATCTTTCAAAGATTTGAAAGAAATACACAGATTCTTTGTTCACTGCTTCAATCTTTGACAGATTTGAGCGAATTTCGAAAAACTTTAAACGATGCTGCCTTCTGCAGCAATCTTTAACTATTTTGAATGAATTCTTCGTGTTCTTTAAACATTCTTCCATTCTGCAGCTCTTCTTCGTCAATCTTTGACGATTCTTGAAAAATGTGCAAGAATCTTTAAAGTTTCTTCTTTCTCGGTCTTTGCTTCCTCGTTCTTTCGAGCGTAATACACTCTGCGATCTCGCGTGAGCTTCTTACGCTGATCTTTGAGCGTAGGACGGTCTGCTTCCTCGTGGAATTTTCCTGCGAGGGTCTTTCGAGAGTATGTCGGACGGCTCTCCAAACCTTGTGAAAGAGACTGTGTCACGTGCTCTCAAGATCCGTGAAGCTCTACGCTGTGAGGATCGTGTTGCTCTCCGGACTGTGTGAAGAGGCTTACTGCTGAAGCTCTGATACCATGATAAATTGTGAAGCAAAGAGAAATGCAGAGAGAAAAGAATAGAACAGTATATTCAAATGTATGAAGAAGAGTGCAAAAACGAAGTTACAATGTAAAGGGAAATAGCTGAGCTAAATAGGCTCAAGCAAGACAAAAATAGAAAGTACAGCTGGCCAAGACAGTGGGCAGTGTACAGTCAGACTGTTGAGGTTACATTATATTTAACAATGAATACATACATTGATTGGCATCCTTGTGCCCATGTTGCTTTCATGGCAATATTTATTCACTTGTGAAATTGATATGTATGATAGTGGTTGGAATTTAAAGGCATCTTGCACATGCAGGAAGATGTACCATGGGTTTTCATACAGTTTACTTGCGTTCAGAAAAGCATCATGTTCATGCAGGACTATTCTATATGTAATTCGAATATCAGTTGGAGAAGTGTATTCACTAGAGCTAGTGTTTTCCAATGGGGAGCCTTCATATTGTTTGTCCAGCAGGAGGATAGGATCGCTAACGATAACATGACTCGTTATATAGGCCGTGCAAGCTCAATTAAACGTTATCTTAGATATTTGGATCTAACAAAGGCAAGATGAAATACTTTGGTACGATTAAGCAGTGATACTTCCATCGAGAGAAATCATATTCTCGGTACAAGATTGGTTGTGATATAGCTGGAAAATATAGAGTTTCCTTAGACAATGATGCATTATAATTTGGTGGTTATGGCAGGGTAAGTCATGATTTGGACCATTTCACTTCCCCCGAAGGTGTACATGGGAAACCAGAAACAAATTTTAACAATCGACCAAATTCTTTCGAAAAAATATTAATGCCTCCACTTACATGCCTGGTATATTTTAAAGTTCCAGAGACTACTCATCTTACTGGTGATAGCACCTCTGCCATGGTTATAAAACCTATACTGGCTTGATTGTCTCGTCAATTGCAATGGTACGTCAACAAATTCTGATCAAGCAACAACAATGCACTGGACATATTCATGGACAGTCTCCTAAAACCATTATGGTTACCTTTCATGTTTCTCTATATGATATAGACTTCAATGATCAAATTCTTTTCTCTGTCATCAGCAAAACCATGTTTGGAATAGAATCAGTTGCATATCAGAAGGTCAGAGAATGAGCGGTGCTTATCATCTGATTATTTGTGGTCGAATTACACTGAAAGATTATCATCAATCTTCACAACACAGCAATTTTGGGGAAATTAAGAGAATTTATGATAAGTGGCATTGCTAAAAGGTTAGTTTGTAAACATATAAGAAGAAAATGTGTCAAGCATAAAAAAAAATCCAATCTTGGAAAAGTAAGATATTATTTCCATGAAATAAAAGTATGAGGGACAGCTGCCAAAGTGAACACCCTAAGGATAAAGATGAATTAAAATGTTTATAATTCAATATTTTATTCTATCTTTCGAATTTGATTATAGGAAAACAAACTGAAACTTAGCATTGGGAAAGGATAAAGGGCAACATTCAAGAGGCAGCTAGGGGGGAATTTTGGCAGCAGACACAGTTGAAGCACTCAAAGCCCACATGGCCATGATGATTGCAAAGGATAAAAAAAACATCCAGTGGATTCTCCATCATTATTGCAAATTCAGTGTTTTCATCTTTGTTTATGTACTTTTCCTCTTGTTAATAAAAGACTCTTCTTTTCTATGTGACTATAACCTTTTGCATAATTTTCTTTAGCAATAAAGATTATTTGCAGGCTTGTTCTCTCTATGTTCTCTATGGTTGTACCTGAATATTATGTTAAATTATAACGAGTGAATACATATTATTTTTCGCTTATCATTTTGATTGATTTTCAGGGTTTTGGGTGGAATATTATCTTTAAATGCTTTACAGTAGGTTCAATATTCAATACCACATGTTTGTGATAAAGATTGTTTGGCTCGGAAATCAGATTATTCAAAGTCTTACAGTTCTTACTAGATTGTTGGGTTTGGGTGAAAATTATTGTTGGGTTTGGGTGAAGATTACCAATATGTTTTCATGAATGCTCTTGGTTTCATCAAAACATCCAATGTGATTTATCTCTTATCCGAAATACTAAAGACCAACATCTTCTTTATTTATTTCTAATATTATGTTTTCCTTGGTGCCAAGGAATACCATGTCATTTCTGCTAGCATTTGAGGCTTTTCTTTTGTATCTTTTGTTCAATATTTTTATATATCTACATGTTGGATTAAGGTTCCCAAGGGAAAGGCCTCGATCTGATAGTTTATTAGAAGTTAGTTGTTTACTCTGAGTAATATTAATTCTCTACCATTCCTCATATTATTAATCATTTAAATCAAGCATTAAAGTTTATATGAAAATGTCATTTTGACGAAACTCTGAAAAACATATTTTTTTGACAGTTTGAGGGTTCCCCCCCTCTGTTCCAAGAGCCATATTGAGGCCTAAAGTGGGGAGGATTTACCTGACCCTCATAGGGTGCCTTGGAATTGTTCCCTCGCCAGGAACAGGGAACGACACATTATTTATATATCAAACAACAAAACATGTTATTTCAAAATCTTACGGTTATTACGGTTATTGTTGGATTAATAATGAGAGGGGGGGTGAATCAGTAATGAGAAATTTATACCACTTATTAATCCTTTTAACCACAATGTTTATTCCTTTAAATTATTCAACCATGTTAATATGTTTATCATCAATATATTAATGTATCATAAACATTGACATCCATCATTGCATAATAAACAATAACAAACACATTCACACAATGCACAGTACACCAATATTTACGTGGAAACCCAATATGGGAGAAAACCATGGAATTCTTTTCTTATATGTCAAGAATTACATTCAAGGAAACACCAACATCCAATACTCCAGCTCCAACTGAAAGGAGGCTCCACCCCCTAGTTTCTCAGGACACAAACTAAGGGAAGCTCCAACTCCCCAATTATCTGGCTACAACCAGAAGGATGCTACAACCCCCTATGTTCTTCAGCTACAACAACCTAATTCTCAAGCTCCAACCTGAAGGAAGCTCCAACTCCCTAATTCTACGGCACCAAACGGAAGGAGGCTAACACCCATTTTCGTTGCCCCGTCCTGTTTCCCTGAAGTATATTTGTCAAATGATGAAACCACTACCACACTGTCATTGTGAGATATACCATTGTAAACCTGTATCAATCTATGCCAAAAACATGTAGCCAACCTATACCAAAATCTTGTAATCAATCTTGTACCACAAGTCAGCATGTGCCCACAAATACCAACAAGTACGTGACCTATATATATTGCAGCCTACGTATGTACATGACCTGTCTATACTACATCCTGCATACACCTTCATAAAGCTAGGGTTTTCACCTTTTCTGAAACTTCAAACACTTTTTTGCCTATGTCACATCAACCTGCAACATGTCGTTGTGTCTTATCTGTAATTCTTCCCTGTGCATACATCATCTTATACATCCCCTAACCAAGTACATCTATGTCTCTCTAGTCATGTGCCATACATGTGTGTACAATCATGAACAATTGTAATAATCTCCACATGGACTAGGTATCAAACCCTTACTGATATGCAGCCTCACACCACACAAACAACTTCACAACCACTTCACAACCAAAACCCTCAACCATGTACAAATAATTACAAATTATGTATCAACACTTGAACCAACAAGATGAACCAATGAGTAATACCAACATACCAGTGTTGTATTTCTGTAGATATAGCTCATACCATAAGTGTCATACAGCCAAAATCCTTTTTTGCGAAAAACCTCAAACTCCCATAACCATATCTCATGGATGCAAAAACATCCAACTACACATAAGAATATGACATACCTTTTGAATTTGTAGATATATCTGTTGTACCTGATCACTATAGACCTTCCTAGGAACTTGTTTCCAGACTCTAAGAATTTGGTACCTTCAACATGTCAAGATTTCATGGATTTTCCCAAATGTACAAGCCATGTTATACTTCTAGCCTACGTACATACATGCCCTTCTCCACTGCATCCCGCGTACACCTAAAAAACTAGGGTATTTTCAGTATTTCTGCAATTCTGAAACATCCGTTGTCAACCCTTCTTGCTACTTCAGAGGTATCAATGAGTACCTGCAATAAACCTTACACAATAATAGATATTCAATGTGTTCAATAGGTTCTAATAGAATACCCTTTCTCCCTTATTTATACTCTCCAAGTAGATTCCTCTAGGGCTTACCTACTAACCAACTTAACCCAACTTCCTTCTTTTAGGGCTAAGCTACTTCTAACCACTTGTCTACTTATAACCATTTTATCTACAAATAGTAAACTCTCAACTTCTAGTTGCAACTAATTTATTTTTAATTATTTTCTTATTGCGACAACTTAACCCATTATTAACTCCTAGTTTCACCCACTTTGAATGTCAACTTCTTCTAGGAGTTTCTAGAATAATTTGACTTCCTTGACCTTCTAGGGGCTTCTAGATAACTCAATAGGGTTCTCCAACTTCAGAAGGCCATAACTCTCTAACTGTAAGGAGTTATGTGGCRTTCCACATATCACYAGAAATGAMATGCTATATACTATCCATCTAGAATAGTATTACCTGCAAATATACTTATCTTCATACCATTATACATCAAACAAACTATAATAGTCTTACCTGAAAATATGTTGATCTTCATACCATTATACATCAAACAAACTTGAGTCCCTTAACCATATTGTTGGGGCTACTGGAATTCACTACCATACTTCTCCAAGGTTTGACATCAATCTCTAAGGGTTGACATCAATCTACAATATCACTCTCTAAGGTTTGACATCAATGACAACCAATATCTCAAACCAATTGTCCATCAACCTAGAATCCAACTGTCCAACAATATCCCCCTTTGGCATTGATGGCAACACAAACATTGATGGAAACACTTAGTCATGGAAACATTGTCATCTCTCCTCATCAATGTTTCTATCTCTCCCCCTTTGACATCAATGGAAAAGGATATCTCCCTTTGGAGGATTCTCCCCCTGTCTTCATGCTTCTTATTATTTTCTCTCTTCCTTTGATAAAGGATTAACTTCTCCTGTAGATATGTCACTATACCTGCTATAAAAAATCATGGTTAAGAAAATATATCTCCATGTGGGTATGTCTCCCTCTATCTTCTCTTCAAAATGTTGTGCAATCACTGTGAACAATATACTATCACTGCAATTTGCTTCTTCCGCGGATGCTACTTCTCTACCAGAACATTGATCAATTGCTCAACAATATTGAATCAAGAGTACCATGATCTATTATTCCTATGAAGATCATTGGACCTGTCCATGCAACATACATGCATCAACCTGTACCTCAATCTATTGGAGTTATTATACATTGGTGTTTCCTTGTGTTATCTACTGACATATATGAAAAACATCCAAGAATAATCATTCAAATATTCTTGAATCATTATTGTACATTATGATAATGTTCCTTTATCTCTAAACCACTCTTTGAACCAATCTATGAACTGGTCTCTTAATCCATGCTCTCATCCATTGTCATATCTCTATCCAAACCTACTAAGTGTTCTTACGAATCCATCTCTATCCATATTGTCTATGACTCTGTCGTACAAATGTCCACAATGTTGACCCATCTATCATTGTATTTTTGCTAACTGACTACTCCGAAATTGTCTACTCGAGCTCTGCAAGCTGCTCAAAACATTATTCTCTAATCTATGTCAACTACTACACTAACTCCCCCTTTATAATATTCATATTACCTGGGATTAACTAAGTTGTATGGCTCAGAAAAATACCTGCTCTGATGCGGACTCATCTTCCTCTTCATCTATATATACATCTTCCCTTTCATTCTCTTCCTTAATTTTGTCATCATCTTGAGTTTTGACATCTTCTTCATTTCTACTTGAGTTCATACACTTTTATGTTTGCTTGTAAATTCATCATGATCTTGTGCTACTGCAAATCCTGAAAGTATGATTCCTTGGACATGTTCTTCATTTACCTGCTCCTCTTGTTTTTCACTTCTCCTCCAAAATTTCTTGTGTCTCTCAACAATATTTTCTTTCATGGGATGCCTTATCATTCTTCTGCAATTTCGAGTTGTGTGTCCATAGTTGTGGCATTTGTAACATTCAATATTTTGTGGGGCCACATAATCATTTATTGCATGATTATTTCTTTCATAATCCCTGCAATCTGCAACCTTATGTCCAAAATTAGTGCAATAAAAAAATGACAATAAAATAAATTTATATACCTGGGAGTAAATTGTTTTCCTTGTGGTGTAGTCCTTCTCTAATTATGCCTTGGCTTATCAAGCTCTTCTCTTTGGTTGTTTCTTTCATAATGATTGAAGCTTCCTTGCTGCTTGAATGTAGAGGGTCTTCTATATTCATTTCTTTCTGATTCTTGTTGACCATGATTCCTTCCTTTGAGAACTTTTGCAAAGCTCTTTTGTTTTATTTCTTTCGTCATGTAGCTTGAACCTTTCGCAATCTGCATTTGGTTGTATCAGAGTCCAGACCTAACATAGTATGGCCTTTGATTAGTGATGTTCTTATCCAATGTCTTGGTTCTATCTTGTTGCATGTCCTTCTTATGAAGATCTTTTCTTAGAGTGCTCACTTCTGCTTCCAACATTTCAATCATCGTCTCCTTCTATGCTAGCTGACCTCTGAGTATTTCTTCAATCCTTCTATCCTATTCTACCTGGACTTTCAACTTTGTAATTATCTAGTTTACTTCCTCTGAGTTGAGATTCTGAGTTACATTTAGTTATTTCTTGAGTAACTTGATTTTCTTTCTTCCTTTCCTTAATTCTTCTAAGGCACTGATTAATTCTTCTATACGATCGACATCGCCTTCTTCTTTTGAACTGTTAGAGTTTCTTGTTTGATTTTCCTTGGCCATAATAGTACCCTTTTTTAATCAATTTCGGTTTCATCGTCTTCACTAGATGAGGAACTGTCTTTTCTTTAGTATAGATTTTTCTTGAAGACTTTCTTTTTTTTCTTCCAGCTTCCCTTTTTATATCTATATTCTTTCTTGCGCTCTTCCTCTTCATCACTATTTGAACTTCTAGCATAAGGACACTTATTTGAAAAATGAAAAATTTTACTGCAATTAAAACATTTCAACAGAAACTTACCTTTATATTTACATGTTCCCTTTTTCAACTTTCTTACGAAGTTTTCCATTTCTTCATCTTCTTCTGAATCGTCATTACAGCTACATTCTGACTTTGGTTTTTGCTTGTGAATTGACTTTGATTGTTGCTTGTTACTTTTATTTGTCTTCTTAGATGCTTTAAATGTAGCTTCCTTTGTAACCAGATTGTCTTGTTCTATCATCATCTCATAAGTTGTGAGTATCCCATGTAGCTCGTCCATGGTCATTGTATCTAGATCCACTCTTTCTTCTAGGGCTGAGATATTTGATTCAAATCTCATTGGTATAAATCTTAATGACTTTTTAACAAGGACCAGTTCCTTTATCTCATCTCCCAAGCCTTTGATGTCATTTACTACCTCATTGGTGTGTATAAATTAGGCTTCTATGTTTTCATCTTCATTCATCGTTAATTGTTCGAACTTTACTCTGAAAATTTGAAGTTTGGATTCCTTAACCTTTTCATGTCCTTCATAGATAGTCTTCAACTTGTCCCACATCTCCTTGGCGGATTCACAGTGCATGATTTTAGTAAATATTTATTCATATACACCATTATGAATATAGTTCTTGGCTCTTGAATTATTTTCTATGATTTTCTTTCCATCATTGTCTGTTGGAGGAGTAGTTGGTGCTTTGTATCCATCCACAACTGATTTCCAAACATCGAATCCTTGTTCATGTATGTATGTTTTTATTTTCTTTCTCCAGAGTGCATATTTATCACCACTAAATTGTTGTATCCCAACTCTAGCGTGATCCATGATCTCCTTCCAGTGGTTAAACTGTTTTCCTAAAGGAACCAGGGGGGTGAATCAGTAATGAACAATTTATACCACTTATTAATCCTTTTAACTACAATGTATATTCCTTTAACTTATTAAAACATGTTCATTTGTTTATCATCAATATATTATTGTATCATAAACATTGATATCCATCAATGCATAATAAACAATAACAAACACATCCACACAATGCACAATACACCAATATTTACATTGAAACCCAATACGGGAGAAAACCACAAAACGATTTTCTTATATGTCAGGAATTACATTCAAGGAAGCATCGACTTCCAATTCTCCAGCTCCAACTGGAAGGAGGATCCAACCCCCTAGTTTCTCAGGCTACAACCTGAGGAAAGCTCTAACACCCAAATTCTTCAGCTACAACCAAAAGGAGGATACAACCCACTATGTTCTCTAGCTACAACTAGAAGGTGGATACAACCACCTAATTCTCAGGATCCAACCTGAAGGAAGCTCCAACTCCCTTATTCTCCAGCACCAACCGGAAGGAGGCTACAACCCCATTTCCTTTCCCCGTCCTGTTTCCTTGGAGTATAAGTTTCAAATGATTAAACCACTGCCACATTGTCACGGTCAGATATACCACTATAAACCTGTATCAATCCATGTCAGCAAACTCTAACCAACCTGTACCAAAATCTTGTAATAAATCATGTACCAGAAGTCA